>CM075304.1:3782064-3834863 GCA_037672795.1 Lagerstroemia speciosa | reverse complement strand
TGTTAAACACACATGCCAAAAATTGTTATAAATATCTGACATATACAAAAAGTACACTCTTTTTTTTTATATATATCACGTGATATTCAGAATCTAAATATACTATAACAATCTAGGCTCGAGCTGGTCGACCTACAAAAGAGCATAAAACTCTCAACAACATATTTTTTTTATTTATCACTAAACCCGAACCCGAGATCTTATGAAAATATCTCACAACCAACTCATATTCGTATTTTCTTTTACTGAGAGGAATTTCTCTCTCTATCTTGATAGGAGAGAGGAATTTCTCTCTGTGCTAGTGGGATGCGTCAAAATGCAAATGGCTATCACGTGGAGAGGAATGGGAACCAATAATTTAGCTCTGACTTCTCAATTTTGGGAACAAGTATTATCTCATCATTTGGGAGGACGTGCTGTTCGATGGCCTAGCATTTGATTGCCAGCACTGGAATGGCATATCTACAGCTGGTTTCTTTTCATATGAACATGTAATGGAGCCCTCGAAATATGCTATTTTTTCTGCCATGTAGAACCGGTATTGAAAAATTCAATAGATCCTGAATAATTCAGATTGAACCAGATATGTCCACTATGAAATAATGCTCTTTTAAGGTGAATTTTTCCCGTCTACAAGATTTGAACCTGAAACTTTTCTTATGAAAATGAGATATCTTACCACCATGACCAACGCACTTTGGTTATCTGATACATTGAAATGTGGAAGAAGATGAGCAGATTCTACGTGTAATAGTTGTCATTCTCTATAATTCCATTACATTCAAACGATGGAGATCCGGTTTGCCAAAAAGATTCCCTATTTTTCGATTCTACTGTACTTATTTTAGGCTTTATTTGGGTCAGCCGGTTCGGCCTTCTCCTTCCGTTTCCTAATCCAAATTAGGGTTAGAGATTTTTGGTTTGCATACTGTTCAAATTTTGGGTCATGAGTGTAAACGAGTCGAGCCGAATCGAACTGAACTAAACCCAAATTTACAATACTCGAATCTGGCTCGTTTGGTGACTTGCAAGCTCGAACCCGAACTAGAGTTTGGGCGGACCTAATATTTCAGTGTTGGACTAGGCTCGTTAAAAATAGCGAAGGCTCGTCGAACCTATATGAGCTAAGCCGAGGATGAGCATTTGGTGTAGGTGCTGAACAAGTGTGTCGATTGTCGACAGTGAGGGTTTCGTATGTGAGTGAGAAAGAAGGAGAAGAAGGGTTATGAATGAGGCGAGACACTAAAAATAAATGATAATTATAATAATTATCATATAAAATGAAAATGCTTGCAAAAGATTCCTTTCCTCGATTCATTTTATTTAGTTAAAGATGGAAACCTCGAATAGTCAAACCATTAGATTAATAATTCCATCTAACTTTTCAACGCATTGTTATTGGCAAAATCTTATATACACTGAGCGTTAAATAATATGCACTTGGATTAAATGTATATTGTCGCAGTCAAAAGATATATTTAAATATATTTTTTTGGTGCAATTGATTCATCATCTTCAACCTCAAATAAAAAATTTTCGATTTGATCATTGTTAGTGAAATTCTTTGTGACCTTCTGTGCTTCTATTCATTTTATTCTCTTCTGAATTCTTGGATGCTCTTTTTTAACATTTATATATATATATTTGAAAATTTTAAAATATTAATCGGATGCAATCCATGATATATATTTATATTTATATTTAAGGGTGGATGTTATTGGGTCCTTCTCCTGTGGATTAAAAAGAAAAAAAAAATTCCCAGTCAAGCTCTTCGATATAGACATTCTAACAGTGTATGTATGTATATATATAGATATATAAATATAAAATATGCATATTTCTGGTAATTATAGACCACGTGCTTAAACCCTGTCGTACGTTATGCATTATTTAACGAAAATAACTTTAAAACATTGACTTTGTTTTTGGTCAAAGGTTGATGAGCTCTAATAATTAGACTTGATTTCATATATATTTCGATTAACTAATTATGTTTAATTAATTAAATCATAATTTTTTTAAAAAATAATTCTGAACGACAAAGACCAATGCTATATGGATAAAACATTTTGAGGTAAAGCAGATGCGGCTCGGATCTATTATAAGAAAACCGAACTGAACAACATATTCGGTTCTACTGTAAATGACTTTTCAAATTGAATCGAACCAAATCATGAATACCCAAACGGACGGATTCATTCGACCGGTAAATTTGATAGAGGACAAGTGCTCATTACCATCCCGTACAACCTTAAACAAGGCTTAAATGGTCCTTGATTATTCGCGTAAGGGCTCGTCTATGGCAATTCCCATGCGCGAGCCACGATAACATAAGCGAATGCAAAAGTTCCCTACCTAAGTCTCTATTACACTCTACATAGAAAAAGAGACTCAAATATGATTCTCATATCATCATGCAATTACAATATCAATAAGTTTCTACACGGTCTGTACGATACATTCCAAGGACAAAGAACTACCTAGTCCACAACATTACACATCGGGGCATCAAAGTATCATTTTGTTGGGCCTATCCCTCTCACCTCATTACCCTTGAAGATCCTTATAAGGGAAGAGGAGACTCAATTAACTTTTTGCGTATATACTTTATATTGTTTAGTTGAAATGCATTATCCAGAAAAAAATATATCAATAAGTTTCTTAAAAAATGACTTGAAGATCCTCACTTTTCTTGTTATTATACGGAGCTCTAATACCCTTATATGGAAGAAAGACTTTGCAAGTCACGAGGGTACCGTGTTACCACTGCTGTGTGGTATCATAAGCTAATAAAAATCAGTAACATCGGTAAATTTATGGGAGAGAATTCAGATGGTGAAATATAACCGAAACATGAGAGTCCGTTATACTTGGAATGACCAGCACCTCTCAACCAAGGCGAGAAAGGCATCATGATGTGCCCAAAAATTAAAAAATTTAAATGAACTCTTGGGCAGTGATTGCTCATTAATCACCGACGTAAGACTAGAAGAATGATTAGAAAAAATAGGAGCCAAGAATTCCACAGTAGAACTTGAAAATCGAGAATTCCAATCTTCATTTATAAGGACTCAATCAAGCTTTCGACCCCTTTGTTCCTTTATTTGTCCAGGTATAAAAAGGCCCTGATCAGAGATGATATTCAAGAACTAAGTCCTCTAGCACCCCTTGAAAGTCCAACATACCAGAAAGGGAACTTTCTTCAGCACTAGTTGACTCACTATGCTCCTTGATAGTGTCAAAACCAGCACACACCATCCAAGAAGCCTTAGATATCCTCGAACCAATATCCCTCAAGGCAGAGCATAAAAGAACTCCTCGCACTTGTAGCATTTGTAGCGTAGACCAAAGTAGACCAACGTGTAAAGGAGCCAGCAATACTGTTGGGTTTGAAATGAGAGGAAAATAGTGAATGAGTAGAATGAGAATGAATTTTCTGTCTGTCTTTATTATGACTACATGGAGTTTATATATATATATATATATATATATATAGGCAAGAGATTGTACAAACTAACCACAAATCAGCATAAAGTATGGGGTAAGTAATCTTCAGGGTACGGACGATGTCAAAGCTGCAGGGTGGCATCAGGGGTACGGGGCAGCGCCGGAGCTGCAGGGCAGCGTCAGAGGCACAGGCCAACTGCCCCGGTATGAGCGTTGCAACAGACAATCGACTCCTCTTTTGGGGTCTCAGTAGGCTGGCCTTCGGCAAGGGTGTGGGCTTATGGCCCATACCCATCAAATACTAATTGAACAATGCATAAGCTGCTCACTCAAGGTAGCAGAGAGAGAGATGGAAGGATCGATCAGTAAGAATCCATATTCAACCCAGATAAGAGCAGGTATAATTTTGAGTAAGAAACCAACCCTCTCAAAGGAGTGCCGCAAAATATTCTCCTGGTTACATTCCTAAATCATTGTTTCCAAGACAGTATGATATTAACATGATTTTTCACTGCTTGTTACTTAAGTTGCCGATGCTTATGGGGTCTATTAAAACCCCTGACATTCCAGGTAAGGACTCTACGGATTGGAGTGAGAACAAGAGTTCCTTGATTGATGTCCGGTTACTTCGAACTTACTGCTCTTCTTCCCTCTGTTTGCACGATACTTGATATTCTGCATAAGCTGAGTAAATCCCTGAACAGATGCTCAATGCTTCGTCAGAGACAATTGCAAAGTAGCTGTAGTACAATCAGCTACCTCAATAACGCCCTTCAAAACAGAGAAACAATTGGACATTGCAACTTTGAGGAACTCACTCTAGAGTCTATCAAACAGACACTCTTATAGAGGAACCAGGGAGAACCTCTATACCCTCTCGCACAGCTGCAACAAGACTGAACAATAGGTACAGAAATCAAATCAAGAACTGAAACAGGACCTACAACATCTCAGTTGCTTTTGCTTTAGGAACCCACTTCTTGACATAATTTTTCTACTCCTCAATCCTTGTCCGAGGATACCTCACCTCAACCTCAATAATTTAATTATTAACCAACATAATAGAAAGAGTCATGATAGGCTCCCCATGCCATATTAGATCCACACAGAACTTCACAGAGTTCCCACTAGAAATCGAATCATTCCCTTGCTCAAAGCAGATGGGAGTACCGAAGCCACTAGCTAAATAGCTAGGGTATGCAAGTGTATTGGTCAAAATTGGATCTTGTAGGAACCTATTATGTTGGATAGGTTTTGAGTAGATTTCAATAAAAATGGGGTATGTTGCATGTAACGAATTAAGAAATCACTTGGTTTAAGTTATGGAGCAAAGGGTACCGGGAACGGGAATTGGTTATCCGTACAGTTAACCTTAATCTTTTTTAACTTCCTGTTAAAATATCAATTCGATAAACTGTCACTTGATATAATAATTATACATATTTGATAAATTTTTCATGCTTAAAATAATCAGTAAAACTTAAAATTAATAATAAATAGTACTTAAATATACTTCAAATATACTTCAAATATACTTAAAATCATACGTATTTGATTAAGATACAAAAACTATATGTAATAATTATTATTATGAAAAATATCGAATCATACATATTTGATTAAGATAAAAAAAACTATATCTAATAATTATTATTATGAAAAATATAGAAGAAATCCTTATTATAGAGATAAAAATAAATAATAAATTTGTTCCAACATGGTACTCAGAACCAATAATATCTTACGAGTTCCAGGTAGGGTTCAAATTCAAAATTTAGAAACCGATCTTATATAGAATAGGTCCTGATATCATGTAAAATATACAGGTTATCCACATTCAATGGGCCTTTAAATAGCTTAGTCTTTGGGAAGGAACGAGGACTGTTGATAAGGATTGGAGGCCAATCAAGCAGCAGGAAGGCTCGGAAAGTAATTGAGAAGTAATATTTTGGGAATCAGGTAACGATCGCCCTAACACCTCCAGGTCAATCCTCCACTCTGCTGACAGTATGATTTTAATCTGGGTGATCATGAGTATTCCTTCATGTTGGGATTAACACTATCCTTAATTTGATTCAACACTGACAAGTCGTCCTATCAATGAGGATCACAAGAGCGCATGATTTTTTGCATGGCAGATCTTTGCTGTGAGGCAGACATTTGGCTTCCTTATGTTTATTGTAAGGAGAAAATGAGGAATGCATGGATTGCAATCACATGTACTGGAAATGCATCACAACAAGCAATGTCCCAATGTCCTACTTGCCACTACGTTCATAAAATAGATTTTTTTAATCAGTAAAAGGATGGCAGCAGCAGTGGCAACCCGACGACTCATGGCAACCCGGCGACTCATGTCTACGTAATGTTTTGGGCTTTCATGTTAAATTGCGATCATATCAGATGAACTAAATAACCGGTACTAATACTGGCCCTATCAATATAACATCACCCAAGACCTAGTATAGTCTAAAAAATTGGTATCCACCGAGGCACAAGTTCAAAAGTCTCTTCTGATAATATTGTTCAGAGCAAAACTCAAACATGTGATAACAACCTTATCAAACCGAATATGGAAGTGAGTTTTATGTCATTAGACAACCGCTCTTGGTGGCATGTTTTTAAAAGATTTTATAATAAAATAATCTGAACTAACAAGGCCGAGTGGTAATTCTTTTGATGTATTTCCACTATGGCACAGTAGCGAACGGATCCATACTACGTACGAAAAATATTTTCAACTATAATTAAATCTATATGCTTGATCTTTATTCAGAAGTTGTGAAAATTATGGAAAAAGTAAAAATTGAAGAAGTATAGAGACCAATAGTTAAGAAACCTATTGTTGGCATGGCAGTTTCAGGATATCTATCAGAGATTACTTACTATAGGTTTATCAAAGAACTTGTGAAATAGACGATTAGAATCAAGAGAAGGATATGAAAAGTTGATTGTGGAAAAAGAAGAATATGGGATGAGGGAGTGCTTGAATAAAAATAGGAAGTTGAGTGCGGGATACTGTGGAAGAAATACAAATCGTTTATATAGACAATCACTCTTGAAAAAGTAAATGAATAACAAATTTAATTGGAATAATGGATGAGAAAAATTAGGAATCGCTACATTGAATGAAAAGATAATCATTATGTAGCATTCAAAGTAGCAATAATGACCTTATCTACCTTATAAATTTTTGTATGAATAAATTGGCTTCGGAGATAGTTTTGGCTATAGAAAAAGAGGATAAAACTATCCTATAGCACTTTACAATAATAGATGAAGATTTGCCTTTTCTGCTTCTCCCATTTAACATCCCTTAATGACAAATTCTTGTACGTAACCAATATAATATGTGACAATATTTAATAATATTAAATATTTTTTTAGCATTTTATTAAAAATCTTAAAATAGGTAAATTAAACATTATTATGTGGTATATTTGTTACTGACAAGACTCTCTCCTGTTGAATTGAAAGAGACTCTATGATTGAATATTTACTGTATGGAACCTTACATTTATCTTGTAACCTTAAAACTTCCAATTAGGTTAAGTTTTATGTTCTTCATTTGTTGGAAGCACGTAAGCATGTCCTCATCTTCATGTTGAAAACTTATGACATTTTGTCTTTAAATGAAGATAAATGTCTATGCACCCTCTAGATCATCCAGAGCTTTCAAGTATGCTGCTCGATCGGTTTTCATTTTTTGGGTTCTCCCCGAACCTTTTTTTTTTTTTTTACACACCCCTATTATTCAGAGGCAAACAATATATTTATGGCTTTGTGGATTAGGAGGTCTTCACCGAAGCGGTTATACGTGTCAATGATAACGTAGTATATCATCCAATCGAAACTTGACATGTAATTAATAATTATACAAATATAAGTACTAAATCTTAAAATTTCCTTAAAAAATAAAAAATTCCTAACAATTGGTGTGCCATAAATGGACAAATATATAACTGGTGAATTCTAATCGAATGAACGTATCAAATAACATTACTTATATAGTACGGTCCCTTAATTAAAGACTTTCTCGTGGATTAGACATCTCCAATCATGATAACTTTCCATTGCAGGAAGCTGGCATTAGTGGATTTCAAAGCAAAACCCACGTAAAAAAATTATGTTGAAATGGATGAGGAGAAGGAAGATTCTGCACTTTACCCTCCAAGAGGAACATAAAAAGGATCCACCCACCAGTTTGTAGCTCGGAATTGAACCTCAAAACCGAGAAGCCTCCCTTAAAGTTTAAGGGGATACAGAAATCCAAACAAGAAGTACTGCAACTTTTCCTGGGCTATGTACTCTCAATTGTCCTTTTTTTTTTTTTTAGTTACAAATTGAAGTGCCAAAGAGCTAAATCTCAACGGATTGTGGCAGTGGGGGAAAACAGCAGTGACCATTTTAAGATGCCAGCAAATTAGGTGCTTTTGCATTTCTCATTTGTTAGCAGGCATTTTGGCATTTTGACGTGAATGCTCGAGCAGGAATAAACTGTAGCTGTTACATGTTGTAATTACCATGAAATTATATGTGTGCGCTAGAGCAGGGTACTTATGTTATTAGGAGGACAATAAATAAAGATCCATTGGGCCTAAGCCCACTAAGCCCATTCACTAAGCTTAACGGAGCCCATTAGCCCTACCTTCTTCCATTGATTAGTTGTCCCTATAAATCTGTCCTTTAATCTTTTTATTTCATTTCCGGGAAAAATTTAGAGAAAGATAAGGATGAGGAATCGGAAATCGAGGAGAGGAGCAGAGACGAGAGAGAGCGAAGAAAAAGGAACAAAGAGGGAGCAAGACGGTAATTACAAATATTCTTTCTTATCATTGTCTGAGCCGCCTAGGAGTTTCAACGTGATCATCGACAATTTGTGTGAGAGCAATCGAGTCTCCTTAGAGGTCCTTGTCACTTTGTTTTCCTTTGAACATGAGCTGATCATTGTGTTTCTTTTATCAATTTGTGTTTTAGTCGTCAAGTACAATGTACAAGTTAAGAAATTTCCATCTGTAACTGGTATTTGGTATTCCTTTTATGGGCTTTGGGATTGGCTAGTTGAAAAATAAGGATTTATTAAATTAGTGATTTTTGAGGAATATGAGAAATGGTTTGACTAGAGTTCCTAAAAGGTGGTAAATTTGACGAAGGAAATTTCAATTTTTGTTGGGGTTGATTTTCAAAGTTATTTTCTCTAAGTTAAATGAATTAGATGGTTGAGATTGATTTGTTTAGATCTTTCATTTATTTGAGTTAAATGTGAGATGAGTTTGAGATAAGGAATTTCTTTAAGATGTGGAGTTAGATCATTACCATTTCTTTTGAACAATTTTGGATCATATATTTTTTAAGAATAGAAAATTCTAGTGTACAATTGTCGTACTAAGTACATTGTGTTAAGAAAAGGGAGTGAGGTTACACACTAAAAAAACATCATGGTGAATTATTCTAGTGTAAATTGCATAATTTATTTCTATTTGGTTAAAGCTAATAGGAACTGATGGAATGGGGGACTTGCATCCTAAAGGCTCAGCTTATTGACTTTTCTACATACTTATGATGAGTATTTCTTTCTATTGTGGAATGATAAATATAGATTCATAGTATATCTTTTTTATATTTAAATAGTTCAGGGTGTTATATAGTTTGAAATGATGGTAAGTGTTAATTATATGATATATATGATATGGTAAGTGGTTGAATTTGTGATCGAAATTTGATTGGTTGACCTTCTCTGTACTGTGATTTAGTGCAAGTTATAAGAATAGATTTTCTGATTGAACTTCAATGATATTTCTAATTTATATTGTATTGATTGAATGATACTGATGTATTTTATTGTAATATTGACTGTGTTATATTGATATATATTGGTTGAGTATAGCCACGATGATCGCTAGACCAAGTAGAAATTGGCCAGAAAAATAAAAGATAAAGAAAAATGGAATGAGAGATTTAATTTCCGCTTGTCTGCCGCAATATATGTAAGATAATTTGAAAATTGCTCTTACCGCCAGAGGGTAATGGGCTAATCCACAGGATGTAATTGTACATGAAAGGTACCGAGAGATTGAGAGGAAGATTGATATTGATTATGGTGCGAGATTGCGATATCATCGGAGAGCAGACTATTAATACCGCTAAAACACTGTCACAGGGGAAATATACCCCATCACAATACAAATTATTTGTCAAGTCCGATACATCTGCTTGTTAAGTTCCTTGACATAGAGTTATACTTCCTATGATTGATATGATTTATATGTGGTTGAGAATGGCGTGTTTGAGTTTCTAATATGGAATGACACTTGTTGTGACTGGTATTGTCTGTATGGATCTGTACGCGGTTGAGATTGAACTGTTTATTATGGAATTGTGTTGACTAGTATACTATATTTGTATTAATATGATTATGAGTTATACTGATGTAGATTGGATTATTGAGTTCTAAGTTTAGACTATGATGATGGGTGAAGGCAACGATAAGGTACGTATAAGTGTGAAGTGGATTTATAGGTAATTATAATAAGTGATTTAAATTAAATTGGATGGCTATCGGTGACAGATATATAATTAATTGCTTATTTAGGTAATTCATTTTGCTTATTTAGGTAATTCATTTTACTTCAAAATTGAATATTCACTTAGATACAGATCATACTGTTCGCATATTATTTTTACAGATAAGGTTCAAGTCACCAAGTCGACGTGATGAGCAGAGATAGCTTTTTGATAGCAGAGAATCATATGAAATAGTTGATAGAAGTTATTCTTGAAATTTATATAGTTCTATATTATATATTGTGACCTGAAAATTTTAATACAGTTTTATAATGTTTATTTTGGAAATTTTTCTAATGTACTATAACAGGTTAATATTTTTTTTATTCAAAAATATGATAATATAAGGAATACTTTATCGAATTTTTAGACCGCGACACATGTTTACTTACATTATTCACACAGTGCAATCAGATTACCACATGGATGATCTGGACTACTCATTTAAAGCTGTAACAGTGTTCCGATGATGGCTCCCCATGCCATGAACGTTTATGCAAATTTTCGTTCAATTCAGGAATGCTGATACTGTTGTTGACGACAGTTGGGAATCGGTTCAAGAAAACAAAGATCAGAGGCGAAGAGAGAGAAGAGAGGAAAAAAACGGACATCTAATATACGTAGTTTGAAACAGCGGTTGTTATACAAGGGACACGAAACTCATGTGAAATTTTTATATCAATTCATGGATTTTCTCGAATATAGGGGGCGATCACTCCGCGCACCCTCTAAATCCATCTCGGTGTCATTCATACATCCACGGACAAAGGTGGAGCAACAATTTTTACTATAAGCATCAAGCAACGGTGAAGTACAAATGTGGAACCCGGAACCTAACTCACCAAACATTGAAGTGCCCTTCTACTCTTAATCCCCGAAGAATACATAATCCACATCGGGTTTCGCTCCCACACCCCAAAATCAAATCACTATCGGGTGGCCCAAGCCTTTCACTTGCGCTACAAAATTGTGAAAAGTATCAATAGTTCAAGTTCACACAAAATTTTAATAAGGTTCAGGTTACGATGGAGGTAACATCTGGAGGAGATCTCTCATTCTATTATAATTCTACTGCATGCGAGGATGGGCTCTTCGAAGTTTCGGATTGACCTAGAGGCATGAATTCTAAGCAAAATAAAAGCATGATCAAAGGATTACCCTGAGCATTTCGTGTAGTGCTATTGTCAACATCCATTCCTTAAATAAGATCGATTGGTGATTCATTTGAATTGGGTCTGCTGGCTGTCCAAGCAAGCGCGAATCGCTCCATGTTCTGAATGTTGTTTTCTTAGGTGAAACTAATATGCTTGTTTCAATTGAGTTCTATATGCAGTCTCGTATGCCAGCATCTACTAATCTCTCTGCTCCAAGGTCTTTCAAACGCCATGCACTGTCTTGTCCGGTTAGGGAACCGGGAAACGTCGATCTGAGGCATCGGGTCGTGGAACATCAACTTTGAAACCTTTCACAGGAACTATCCCAGTAGCTAAATAACTGCACTCTCGGGCAAATTTAAGAAAATTAAAGGATATTATGAAAAATGAGCACATTGAGATGTAAGACCTGACATAATCGACTTAAGGAACTAGTCGTAGATTTCACACTGTTTTTACCTAAACATAAAAAATAACAATAATAACCTACCGACAGATAGAAGAAGTATCATATCTGCGGACGATGTGCCAACCACCCGCATAATTTTTATTAATTAGGTTGACAATACGGTAACTGCTACTTCTATTAATCACGGAAAAGTATCTCGTGCAGTGGTACGTTGTGACGTCAACTAATTGAATTTAAGCATTTTTAGAATTGTTTGTTATATTTCATTAAAAACTATACAAATCATTAAATTTCATTGAGCAGTATGATCACGTAAGTGCTATAAGATTATCGCACCGTAACATAAGATGCCTCCTTAATGAGGCCATGCTTTTACTCCGTCTAAAGTGGCGGTATCTTTTCTCAAGGGAAGATGACACGTGCCATTAGGTCATACGATTACTTTCTCGAAACCCTTTAACACGAGATGGTACGCAATCCATGAATCCACCCGGTGCCATCGCAATTTCACGGTAAAAGGATAGAATCTTTTTTTTTTTTCAATATATAAATAGACGTAAGTTTACTAAAAATAGTATTAATGAAATTTCTTGTGTACCAAAAATTTTCCCTCGAATCTAAATTAGTATTAATAGCTATGCTTATTCTGCATTTGAGGAGAAAACATTTAATGTATCGTGTGATATATGTTTGACTAATTATTGTTGATTATTTATTAGAATTTTTAATATTTATTATATGTGAATATGCGACTTTTAATGGACGGAAGACATCCTCGTATTTTGGAGATGTACTTTTCTTTTTTTTTGGAAAAAGGCTGTTCAAATCAGTACACCCTATCAATTTGTTGCGTAAGCGTTGATGTCATCTCCGCCATTCTTTGTTCGAGAGTCGTCAGTTCAGTGACAGCGCGCCTTTCCTACAAAATGGAGCCGAGAGGATCTTCCGAAACCGAAGAGTAGGTGGACAGAATCAATCCCGAAGGCGCAGAAACTGTTCCCGCGGATTTGAGAGCGCTGCCGCCGTTTCATTTCGTAAGGACTCCCCGACTCTTTCTTTGAATCGAGAAGGTTCTTTGTCGGATTAGTGTGTTCTGTTCCAATACTTTATGTCCTCAATCCGTCTGTGATTTCTTGGGGAGGGCTGTTGTTGGTTTAGCTGTTTCGGATTCTGTTTTGGATGGCGCGGATTCTGTTTCAATTGGATAAATTTGGGCAGCAGAGTGTTTGACGATTTCAGGATGTCCTGAAAAATTATGTCTGGATATGAATAAACTTGTATCCGAGTTGTATTGCATGAATGAATAAAAGCAGGTTTAAGCTGTTTCTAGCACTCTGGTGGTTCCTGGAACTTGTAATTTGGTGCTTAGTAAGGAGATTGCCTGCAACCCGCAAGTCTCAACCTCGTCAAGAACATGGAATCAAGATACCGCATGCCCTGCGGTCCACTATTCTGTTTGAATTGATTAAATTTCTTTAGGAGCACGATTGGTGGTGTCATTGTCATGAAGTTCTGATCACCCTTTCTTTGCCTGTGTTTCACGACTTGATTTGATGAAATGAACTTGTTTGACTGTGAGTTATAGGATTGTTAAAATTTGCTCGCAGCGTCAACCGTGCTTTACTGATCTGTTGCTCAACCTGCTTTTTCTTAAAGTTGCAATATGAATGTCTTTGAAGTTGCCTCCTTTCCCTGTTCTGAAATGAAATTAACTACTCTAGTTTTCGCCAGCCATTTTTGTGGTTTAGCTGATCAAATATGAGTTCTGAGAGTGGCAATGAGAACTGCGTTGGATGGGCTGCAAGGGATCCATCAGGAATTCTTTCACCATACAAATTCAACCGTAGGTATGATTTCCAAGATGTTCTTTTTTCTGGAAATTCCTAGTTTTAGCTATTTGTTTACTTTACAATTTTGCAAGGTAACACAAAACAATAAATCCATATCTGAGCTTAACTTCAAGGGTCCAATTGTTTGATGACCCTTTTTATTTTGATAAAGTTATTCTATATTGGAATTGATTTAATCGTAGGCTGTTTTCTTTCCTCCTATTTTTGAGTTTCACTACATTGCCATGACAAGGTTTACGAAATCATTCATTCAGGTCGCTTCGGAGTGATGACATTTCACTGGAAATTACTCACTGCGGTGTTTGCTATGCGGATTATATATGGACTCGGAACAAGCATGGAGACTCGAAGTATCCTTTGGTTCCTGGGTACATTCTGCTCCTGAATAAACAGTACATTCGATTCATCATTCCATCGAATATCTATCTCACATATTTCATCTGTCTCCAGACATGAGATCGTTGGGATAGTGAAAGAGGTTGGTTCAGATGTTCAGAGCTTCAAGATCGGAGATCATGTTGGTGTTGGAACTTATGTGAACTCATGCAGGAAGTGTTCATTCTGCGAGGATAGGGAAGAAGTGAATTGTGAGAAACAAACCTTCACTTTTAATGCTATTGATGAGGATGGCACCGTCACCAAAGGAGGGTACTCTAGTCACATTGTTGTCCGTGAGAGGTAAATTCTTTGCCATGGAATAACTTTGCGCTAGTTCCTTTCAATAAAAAATGAACTCCGTTTAATTTAAAAAAGGATAAAAAATCAAGATCTTACAATTTCTTCTAAAATAATTGACACGGACGCTAGGTGCAGAGACTCCCTTAGCTTTGTTTAGGATCCTTTATAAAGCTGACCTTCTAACAAGCCAAACTCCCAATACCAGTATACATGAAACCACAATCTCTTTTGCAGTGTCATCTGCACGCTCTATCTGTTGCTTGTTTCCATTTTGTTCTTTCCATCCAAAGCTCTTCATTGGACTGAGTAACATCAGCTTCCTACTCAATCTCCATGTTCATCCTATGCTTCACATTTTTTCCAACTCTCCCTCCTCTGATGTGCACTCTTTAACTAACAACATTACTGACAAGGAATTTCAAGAACTCACCGCACTTGCAAAGGTCATTGACATCACCAAGTGGCTCTGAGTATTTTTCTTTTGAAGTTGAACTGTTGACTGTTGTCAATAGAGCTTTACTTGTATAACACAGAGCATTGCACCATGCTCGTTTCATCACCAAGCAATCTCTTCCAAGACCTTCAGGACTCAACCTTTGCACCCTTATTTAGGACAAGGACTGTCTAGTCTATCCAGCAAAATCAAGAAGTTGTCGCACAGTTTTTCAGCCTCTCACAGCCATCGAACTTCTAGATTTATGCTTAATCAATCCCAACAATGTCACATCTTATCACTGGCTGAAATAACGTTATCACCTTCTACTGACCAATAAATAGTAAAATAATCCCTGTCGTGTTAGATATGATTGATACATCCTGAATCATGAATTGACTGACCTGATGTATATAGATAACTATGTTTACTTGTCTATTATCCATTTCTGTGAGGATATACCCAACATTTTACTTGGCATACCACATATCAGTTCATCTCCTTGGGATGAAAATGGTGGTTATGTTTTTTGGTTTCATCAGGTACTGCTATAAGATTCCCAATGGCTATCCAATGGAAATGGCAGCTCCTTTGCTTTGTGCTGGAATCACTGTGTACTCTCCAATGATGCGCCACAAGATGAACCAACCGGGTAAATCTCTTGGGGTGATTGGACTAGGTGGTCTTGGCCACATGGCAGTGAAATTTGGAAAAGCTTTTGGTTTGAAGGTGACGGTTTTCAGCACTAGCATATCCAAGAAGGAGGAAGCACTGACAGACCTTGGAGCAGATAATTTTGTTCTCTCCTCTGACCACGATCAAATGAAAGTAAGCTAACAAAACAACAGGGGCTTGTCTAGCACACTACCAGTTCCGTTGCCGTGTTATGTTCTTGTGGGTACAAATTTGTTTTATTTTCAGATACATAAGCCTCGAAATTGATTTATTTTTTAATAGGTCGGGCTAATACTGTCATGCTATAATGAGCATGTAATGAGATCATTACACAAATTGTTATCTTCATGGAGGATTTTTGGGTGATGAATGACTTGAATAGATCTTTCTAGAATTGATTTTGCTTCCAGGCTATGGTGAAAACACTCGACTTCATAGTAGACACTGCATCGGGAGATCACCCGTTCGATGCCTACATGTCCCTGCTGAAGCCTAATGGTGTATTTGCCCTCGTTGGGTTCCCAAGTGAAGTCAAATTTAGCCCTGCAAGCCTCAATATCGGTATGTCTTGACAAGCTCTATGCGCTTACAGTGAACCTTATTTTGTACTCAATATCTATTCCCATTGTCATGCAGGTAAGAAAACCTTTTCGGGCAGCATAACAGGAGGGACAAAAGAGACCCAGGAAATGTTGTACTTCTGCGCTGCTAATAAAGTCTACCCGAAGATAGAACTGGTACCGATTCAATATGCTAATGAGGCTCTCGAGAGGCTGGCAAAGAGGGATGTGAAGTACCGGTTTGTCATTGACGTCAAAAACTCCCTAAACTGATGCTATACGAGGAATACGGAACTTCCTTTACGTGGAGATGCTCATATTCCCGTGGAAAAGGATCTTCGTTCCAATGCCAAAGAAGTTGATGCTCTGCAGCTGCTGATTTTGTGAATTACAGTTCTCGGTATCGGATACATAGGAAGAGTTTATATCTGAACTTTCGGTTGTTTAGTTTGTTTCTTAGAGAACAGCGTCCTGTATCATTTTCTGAATGTGTTAGTGGTGTTTTCCTTTTCTGTCTGGAAAATTGAAGGAAAAATAAAGGAATAGTGTGCTGCTTTTGACTTGAGCACGACTGTTTATAGTTCTACGAAGAATGTATATTTGTAATATAAAAATTGTTGTGTTTAGTAAATATTTTATGTTAATAAAAAGTGGTTAAAAATATAATATTATAATAATTTAATGGGATAGGTATTGGGTATAATTTTATTAAAATATCCCTTTTTTTCGCTTTGATGGGTGAAGCTGTTAGTCTGATAAAAGGGCAAAATGTGTTTTGGAACTTGTAATCTGACAATGCAGACCTCCATCCCTGCGATTTGATCGCACAACGCAAAAGTGGAGGCCCGGGGAAATTTCAATGGTCTGGCAAAATACAATTGTCTCTAGCTTTACATCCACATCTCGTAAAACCGGTGTAAAGTGTTAAACTATATATGTCAAGGTAGACTCTTTTTTAATTAATAAAAAAAATAATAACAGTGATGACTCAGTCATCTTATTACTTAACATTAAGATTTTCGTTCTCAACCACGAACTTATTACACAAAATAAACAACCAAACCAAACAGCATCCAAAAGAGTAATTCTGTTCGATAAAACATGGTTTATTATATATTTAATTAACAGGCCGAGAAGACAAGGGAATACATAAAAGATAACAAAGGCTCATCTGATTCTTTATTCTTTTACTAATTCCACGCATAAGATCTATGAAATGGCTTCTGAGAACTCCTTGCCCGCCGCAGCCACTTTACCTCCATGTCCCTTCGTTCTTCAATCGCTCTCGGCCGCTTTCATCTTCTTCTCCTTCTTCTTGTCCTTCTTCCCATGCTTGTGCTTATCCTCGACAAAATCCACGATCTCTGCATGGACGCCGGGATCGTTCGCGCTGTAGCTGGCACCCATCATGATGGAGTTGTTAACGGCCTGAAAATTGCTGTTCACATAAGTTCCGGGGGCATTCTCATCATCGTCCCGGGAAAAGCCGCCGGACTTCTCTTCCTGGCCGTCTCGGAGGGTGGCTCCGGTGTTGTTTCCGGCGAGCGTGATGACCCTGATGCCACGATCATCTTCACCATCACCGAGGTGGTGGTGGTGGTGGCTGCTCGAGCCTCTGCTGTCCTGGAGACGGAAGATCCGACTGGTTATTGCAGAGAACATGTCCCGAACCCCGGAATCGAGCTTCTCATGCTTGCTGCCATTGTGCTGGTCGGTGGACGAGTTGGTCTGCTCGGACGACGCCATTGCTGAGGAGAAGCAATGTATTTAATGGATGGACTTATTTGTTGAGAAAGCAATGAAGGGGAAGCAGAAGGCGGGAAGACTTTAAAAGGACTGTGAGGGGAGAGTAGTGTTTTCTGATTGTTGGAATAAAGAGGGTGACTTGGATGCCAAGAAAAGGACATGAAAATATGCTTTCTTTCTGTCTAGAAGAACCAGGCATTGCTTGAGAAGGGGTTTATGTTGGTTTCTTCTAGTCTTGTGGACCTTTTTTTTTGAACTATTTCGTGGAACTTATCGTATTAGCCCGATCCGCATCGGATTCTCCTACCGTATAAAGGTGGAATTTGATTCAGTTTGAAGAATGACGTATGAAAGTCTACCTACCTCTTTGTTAGATGAGCAGATCAGTGCATCCGTCTATTCTAATCCGCATCAACTACAAGGGTTTTATGCATCACAGTTGATTGATCAATCTTCAGTAGGATTCAATTTGGGAGTGTTAATTGTAGTGATCCTTTTTTTTTTTGTGTGTGTTCTACATGATATCAAGAAAGTTCAACAGAGTTCGACTAATAACACTGCTTCAGGATAAAATTTTCAAATAGTGGATTTTTCTTGAGATCCTTATCTATTCTATTATTTCTGTGGGGGAAAATGGAAAATTAAGCCCTTATTAGAGCACTATTCTTTTCAAGTGATTAAATCCATCACCTTGATGAACATGGTTGATTGAGATTATAAAACATCTATTTATATTAGATAAAATTTCGCGTTTGAGTCTTGTGAATAAATAAAATTATAGTTTAGAGAATTTCACTCCTTATTGGATCAATTCCAGCTCAAATCTGGATTAGTCAGTCTCTATCAGATTTAATATCATGGAGTATATATCAAAAAGATCCATTGTCAAATTTCTACACACATTCTTGGGATATAATCAAACCAATTTTTTGCAGTTCAATCCCATATTTTTTTGGGAAATTGCTTGCTTACAAATGGAATAACCCTTCCATTATGCTAATCCCAAGAAATCACAGCACTTGCCCTTCCAAAGACTTCATAATTATTAATGTGTTATAAAGTCATTTACAAAATCATCCCTATAAATATTGACATGCAACAGAAAATTTTAAATGGTCATAATTATTGTGGGAATTAATAATAAAAATAGATATCATAATTAATAATAATTATGGTAATTATTTGAGTGATTAACGTTTGTTTGCTGTAATTTTTTTGTTATATACAATCTGATATTCAGAAATCTAATGTGCGCTGACAGATCCAAATTCGAGTTGTGCCATCCTATTAAATAATAGAGCTCTCCCAACATCAATTTTCTCAATTCGAAAAACTCGAACTCGGAACCGAATGTGAGGGGAAGAAACATGCCTTATTATATCAAACAACCCATATTCATTTATCTACTATAACCGTCTGTTTAATTTGGCGTAAAATCTCCACTTTACACAAAAATCAAAAATTTTACATTTATTTTGCTGTATTTGGGTGCAAAGTTGGGTCGTTCTTATTTTGTCATCCTTTTTCGATTTTCCTAGACCTTGCCTTTTGCCTTGTAATGAAAATGCAGGAAAATAATACTCTGTATTCTCATATCACTACAATGAAGACCAATTTTGCGCTTTCATCAGGGGACACTCTTCAATAATCAAGATAAAAAAAATGGGAAGTTTTATAAAATCATTTTCATTACTATCATATTAATTATTATAATCTTTTTTTCAACCATTTCTCATCAATCTAAAATATTTAGCATACATAATAATTTCATATTATCATCAATTTTTCATATAAAATAATATTTTTTTTTATATATAATCTAACTTTTTCATGTAATTTAACAACGTCTCATAGCGAAATAGGTAAAGTGAGGAAAGCCCTTAACAAAAGAATGGACATGTCTTTGTGGGCTAGGCCTGGAATGTTTTTCAGTTGTGGGCCCATCAATACTTGCTGCCTGGGTTCTCATTGGTCCTTCGGTTTACATTCTATATACACTTAACATTTTATGGAGAACAACCGTTTTTTTTTCCTTTTTTTATATCGATAGTATTCGACACCGTAGTAATTTTTTTCTTCTTAATATTTAAGAAATCAGCCTCTTTTATTAGAGATATTAACCTAAAATGACGAGATTTTTGAGCAGATAATTAAATTAATCACTAACTGTAAAAATGGTCTATCAAAATATGAAGTTTTAATGGATGATCAAATCATATTACAAACATTAAAAATCTCATGCAAAAACATAAACTTCACTTCCTTTACTACCATCTATTTCAAAGGTAAATTGGGCATCACTCATTTTTTGGAGCTCATTACTAATTGAATATGTTTGTCAATGTCCTTTAGTAATGGTTTACGAAGAGATTAATTATTAGACATCAATAATGGACTTTGGAGCTTATTTAATATACATATATATATATATATATTATAATAATTCACGCATGACATCAATAGAGTAAGTGAAATTTACCTCGTGACAGATGGCAGTAACGCTGTAAGTGAAGTTTGTATTTTTACAAATAACTTTTGTAGTTGGTAATATAAATTGATCGTCACAAAACTAATCATTAAGTAAAGTTATAAATCATCATTTAAAATTGAATTTTCAGGAACATGTCATAAATTTGGAATTTGATTAGTTTTTTCAGTTGCAGTGTGTAGAAAAGAAGGAGAAGATATTCGTCTAGTAATGCATAATTATATTGTTGTGTGTGAGATTCAATTGTATGATGAACGTACCATTGGTTTTGAAATTTAAAATTTCAAGTTTTCATTTAACTATTGACATGCCAGTTATGTAAGGAGGAGTTCTTTGATATATATGTAGAGTTCAATGACTCTAAGAGTACCAATACCTAGCACTTTTTGAGTAATGGGTCTGTAGTGCTCAGCTGACCACAGGTCAGAATCGTGGGAAGTAGGCTAGACCTCAGCTCAAGTGGCGGGGATTTATACAAACTCCGACCTTTATGGTTGCAGCTAGAGCTAACTCTGATATCATATGTAACACCACGGCTTGTCACTCAATAGTATTAGCTATTGTTACTTTTAGGGTCAATGAACTTTACATATATATTCAAAATCTCCTCCTTGCACAATTGATGTAGAATTGGGGTATCGCAGACCATGCAATTGGATCCCATACAGTGAAGTTGAGAAGTTGTGCACTAATTGCCAAGTATTTGTTCTAACTTTAAAACCCGAAGTTCTCATTATTTGGCCCATGTAAAGGTGCAATACAATGCAACCGTGCATATATGCATGTACACGAACACATATCTATCTTATATATGTCAAAATATCTTATATATATTAATTAACACAAGTCTATCTTATAAGTAAGAAATGATTTTACATGTATGGTAGAGAAATTCTTACGTGAATCTAGCTCACCGTGAACTGTTAGTTAAAGCAAAGTACTGGTACCTTTTACTCACCATGAATTATATTGAATAACACATAATTTTTTATACGATAGGATAACCCAACACGACACTATATAGAATTTTATGGATTTGGATTAAGTCTGTTTAGATGTGAACCTATTTAAACAAGAAGAATAAATGCATTTAAACCGGTTGAACTCGTGTAATCCAATAAGACATGTTTACTAAATGTATTTCATTATTGTATAAAAATATTTAACTTATTTAATGCATTTATATAATAAATTTATGAGGTATAAGATGTTATATACATGCATATTTTATTATCTTCAAAAGTTATATTACTTGGTTAATAATTATTTGATCTTACTTATTCTTATACTAATAGTCGTGTTATAAATTATTAGAATATAATTATATATTCTAAATATCTTACATTAAATGGATCAACCTCTCTTAAATATGATTTAGATATAACCATTTAGAGAGGAACCCGTTTAGACATAAAAAAAAAATAAATGTGTTATATCCAAGTTATGGGACCTGTTAACGTGAATCTGTTTAGACACAAGAAGTTTACACATGACACCGTAAAATTTACCTCAAAAGAAAAAAAGAAGGAAAGAAAAACAAGAGGGAAAGAATTGAATGGAAAAGTGTCATGTTTGCTGGACACATGCAATGCTCTGCTAACTGATCTGCTATATAACAAGAGATATTGGAAAGTGGTGGTCGAGGGAAACGGGATGCATAGGAAACGATATACGTGGATGGATTTAGGGTGGTCCGTGGGTAATCACGCATTGAAATTTGAGAAATTAAATGAAATATTATATAAATTTTATTTAATTTTATCTATTTTTGTTAAATTATATCTTTTCGTCCCCTAAACCCGTGTTCTTTTCTTTCCGCTCAGTTTCATCCCCTTGGCTAAACTTCTTCGATCCGTCATATGTATGTATACATTTTATGATGCTTAACTTATCAACAAATTGTAATTACCATCATGGATTGGTCGAGGTGGTTCGGGGCTTTTTCCTCTTGAGTCTAGAGTACTAATCACGATCTATTGGTCGAACAAAAAAATTTATGATGTGAAAAATTTTACTTCTTAACGTACCAGTTGTGTTGAGTCTAGAGTACTAATCACGATCAATCAGGCTTTTTCGAATAGGGGCTTTACCCAAAGGAAAAGTTGTAATTAGCGGCTCCTACTTTATTTATTTAATTATTTCTTCCCAGGATACAAATTAGTAATCTCCCCCACCAACTTGGGGTTGGTTTAACGGTTCTCTTATTAGACTCCAAATGAGTGATCTCAAGATTAAATCTCAGGTTGGGAAGATCGACAGAAAGGTTTTTAGGGATTCCGATCCGATCGTAAATTAGTCTCAATGTGCGCTTCGACTGACTGAGGAATACAACATAGTGAAAAAAAAAAAAGAAGGTAATCTCTCCCTCCCACCGCCCGCAGTCCCCTTTTTCCATAATTGCCTCTCCGACGGTCACTCTTCATGTGCTTTTCCTTGCTGAAAGAAACCTTACATACGTACGCACACATGTATGTGTATTGTTTTATGTCCATGCTAATTGGAGACACACAAAAATGAATCTTATGAAGGTAGAAAGGATACAGTTTACACATATTGAGTTCGAGTCTTCGTAAATAGAGAAAATTCACTTTAAAGAGTATTTTATCCTTTAATTAACTGACCCAACTTAAACCAGTTTAGAGTAAATGATGCCTAATAAGTTAATATGAAACAATTTTTTTGGTCAAACTACTTATACTCAGAAGTCCAATAGGTTATGACTAATTCAATTCGAGTTAGGAAGGCCCACCAGGGGCCAAAACTCTCCAAAAACAAATTTTCTCCATTTACAAGACTCAAACCCGAGACTTTATTTATGAGGAAGAGACGACATCCTACCACCTCGACCAATCTTATTACCACCAATCGGGGATTAATACATTTTGCATTTGATTATTTTCGGTGGAACTCTAATTAATTACCGTATATACATTCCTCTTTTCGATGATAAGAAAGACCCATGAGATTGATATAAGACTTGGAAATAAAGATGAATAAACAGACACGTAACTCTCATGGTAAGGATCAAACTCAGAACCTCTTAAATATGAGATAAAATATTGTACCATTGTATCAGTGCCACATCCCCTGCCCATATGTCTCTCCTCCCTCTTTTCTTCCTTTTAAACCATCAAACCATTGAGGAATCGGGAGGGTTGTGTTAGTGCTCAAATTCTTTCAATTATTGCTTAGACGACCAATACCTTCTCGACCCAAAAACAAACAAAGAAGAAAAGAACCTCTATTTATCAGAACGGTTCTGTTTAAATATTAAAGCAACAATCGACATAATCAAGCCGAACTCTCACGTTGAGACTTTAGCCCTAGCCAAGTTTATATTTATGTGTATCGGAAATTAATATAGCCTATTCAAGAATTAAATCAAAGGTTTAGCCGTTTCTCGAGAGGTCTCACGTCCTCGAGATAATCAAAGGTTTTAGCCTAGCTAATTATTGAGTTAAATCCGAGAGTGGAAAATTTGAAAGAAAATTTGGAAAATAAAAGAGGCTGAGCACTTTTTTCTTTAATTTGGAACTGGAGTTTTATAAAGAAAAAAATATACAAAGAAGTTTACTATATTTATTAGCTAACTTGACACGAACTTGAATCAATAAGTGCCCATTATTGGACTTGCGCACATTAGTTGGTAACACCAAAAAAACAGAGGTTGGACACCATTATATTCAACGTACACTCTTGGATTACATATGAAATCAAAACCTTTTATAATCTCATGAAAAATTTAACATGGTATAGGAGTGAAATCACCACACCTCTCTCGTTTCATTCTTATATACTCGTCTAACTTAAGTATTAGAGTGTCCATTCAAGTCAGCACCCCGAACTCGACTTTCTTACAGGAATTGGAGCCCCACCCAGCTGGCTGAGATCTCGAAGATTCTTGGATCAGTCCCTTAACGCTCAAGGAAGTACCAGATGTCCGGGGTGAATCTACAGGAAAAACCCCCAGCACATTTGAACAGCTAGAGGTTACACACGCAAAGCCCCATCTGTTATGTGATCAGCGAGGGATCCACAACAACCGACAGCTAAAACCGGTCGATCGATCGAAGCATTGAAAGTTGCAGTCCCTGCAGCAAAGGTAAGGGTAAATATTGAGTGAATCTGATGGAGGAGGAGGTAGATGGGAGCCGCCAACTTGGAGGGGGAAGAGAGATCAGTTGGGTGTTCTTAGGGGGCCAGGGAGAGTGGTCCTCATCAGCATTAAGGTTCTCAGTCTTACTGTTTGCGATTTGGATAGAAACCGGAGCGTGGATAGTGTTATAGGGTGGTCCTCTCTAACCCTACTACTCTATATCATTTATAGATTGATACATTCATATGCACATATACATTTTTAGATAATATAACTTTTATTTTTAGATAAGATAATTTAGTGAATATAAGTGAATTGTACAAGAAAATTTTCAGTCAGGCAGTTATATCTATCCAATCAGAATTTGACATGTAATCGATAATTATACAGATACAATTACTAAATGTTAAAATTTCTTGCAAATATAAAAACCCTAATAAGTTGTGAATCCAAATTGGACAATTATATAAATAGTAGATTATGATCGCACCGTTTACATGGTATGACTGTTCTTTTAAAGATTTTATCAGATTGATCGGTATCATTTATTACCTGAAACTTCTAAATTGAATATGGGTCCAAAACTTTTATAAAAGGGTGAAATTTTAATAATGCGCCCAATTATAAATAAATATCTTTTTCTTACCCTTTTTTTTTTGTTTGTTTTCCTCCTATTCACTTGTCGGTTTGCTCGGTTTCATGTGGCAACTGTTACCTGTTAATTTCGAAGCGTAGGCACCGATATAATATATTCCTAACTGACATGGAAACTTTTATCATTCATCTCTATCGTTAATGTTTCTATATTAGCCGGAATTTCTTAATCGGGTCTAAGAACCTAGCTACGCCAGCAATTCTCCCTCGAGACGGCAATTAGGGTTTATAAAAATACATTGAAATTTTTTTCGATATATAAAATGACACGTGGGATATAAGGAAATGCGAGCAAAGGGGAATAGAGAGTCCTAGTAATGACAATAAAATTCGAGACCTCTTGGTATCAAGTCGAGAGCAGTATACTGTACTAATACTCTTTCTCAAGCACGCTGAAATTATTTTTTTAATCTTTATGTAATAGTATATTTAAAAATTCAACGAGTTCTAACACGTGAGCAAACCTGCAACTCGAGTTGAGTTGGTTCAGTACAGTCACGAATTTTATCTGCCTATCATATTCGAATGTCAAATCTTAATTAAGATAAGAAAATATCGAGTCACCTTAAAGTAACATGCTTGAGACATTACTTTTTGCGTGCTTACAATTATAGAATCAGTTAATGCTGTGTGCCCTCGTGCTCCTAAAACATCGGTGACTTTTTCCACCTGCCATGAGCAAAGCAAAGTGGCGCACTTGCTTTTTTGTGGGGGTACGGAGGGATAAGTGTGTATGTCAAGTTTAATAATACTGAAAGATTTATATATTTATTATTTTTTACAGTTGAGTTTTATATGTTTAAAAATGACTAATTCAGTCTTATAATATTAATTTTCTTACACTTTTAGTTCGAATTTTCACTATTCCTTTCGGTTAACAACGTTAAGTTCATGTCAGCAAATAAAACAAAAACGTTCGAGCTGAAAATGTAATGAAACTAATATTATAATACCAAATTAACTATTTGCAAAACATATAAAACTCAACTGTAAAAATTGACAGATGTGTATAACTTCTACTGTCATTGTTACCATATATATATATGAACACACATATACAATGGTCATACGCCTATATATTATAGCCGTACGAAGAAAATATAAAATGATGCATAAATACTGTGAGAGTATAAAGATATTTAAAAAAAAAGGACTTTGGGAGAAAAATAAACTTGTTTCTGCAAAATTATTTTTGAGAAGAGTCCACAAAAATGAAAAGTGTGATTTGGTGGGAGATGGTAATCCAGCAGCATTCCTAGTATTGTGACCTCCGTGACCTATGAGTCGAACCTATACTGACCTCCGTGAGAATCGAACTCTAAATCTGATCTATGAGTTGACATTTGTTGACCAGCGGATCTGTCTCACAGAGTCTTGGGTGATCTTAGTTAACCCCCTTGGAAATCTGTCCTGTCTTTGTAATTTAGTTTCGTCCGCTCTGTAGAGACCAAAAATAGTAATTGATAGACACTTATAAAGAGGCCGGTGGATAGCAAAGCTAACTAATATGGGATGTAAACTAGTGACCTCTCGATGCACAAAAAAAGTCCACTTAACATGTAAACAATTTGGATGTTGAGGAAAGCACACTGCCTTATCCCTCCAAATTCGTGAAGGTGGGCGATCCTCATTAATTCCTCCTGTTCTTATGGCACAGTCTTATTGATCTCCGAGTAAGTTGATTTATTTATATTTACGAATTATATAATTATAAAAGAGAATTATAATAAATAAAATATGTTATCCAAAATTGAGTATTGACGAATTAGAAAGTAAGAAAAAGTGAAATTAAGAATAAATATAAAAAAGAAAAAATGTTGGGAGAAAGGAGAGAGTAGGGTAAGTAGTGGGAGAGGGAGAGAAAAAAGTGGAGAACGATCAGCGTGCATGCCAAATTTATTATTATACCCTTATTTTATTATCCATGTAAAGATCATCGATAATTATCCACTTTTATGTAAATTGGTAAAATCGAAAAGTCAGAGTGAGATAAAAAATTATTTTGTCTTCATATATAATAACAGATATATAATTTGTATTCATATCTTATAGAGTTTTGATAATGAATAAAATAATGAGACTAAGATAGTTCTTATACACCTAGTTAGCGATACCTTATAAAAAAAAATCTAACTCATTGTGATCCACGTGCCACACGTGGTGCTCTCGCATTGGCTGACAACCCTCGGTTATTTCTCTTCCTCTCTTGTAAAAGAGATTAGTGTCCAACTCGTTGTCTCTCTGAAAACCCTGCACTCTCCTACTTTACATTACTCTTCATACACGTAGCTGACTTGAGTATTGGAATGTCGAATCAGGCCATCAATTCATATTTGGCTTCATTTTGAATTTTAGGATATAGAAGATCGCTCGAAGGCCTGCTATGTAACACCTGGTGGAGGCACCGAGGATTATCGAGTCATCTGACAAGAAACCTCCGAGACCTTGCCGGGACATCCGAATCCTTACTCATCGATCTCCTCTTTATCATGTTTGGTAAGCGGCTCAACATTGACTTGCATACGGGACCAGGTCGAGTTGACAAGTTTCGATTGAGATTGTGCCGAACTCAGAGCGACTTTCACGGCAGAAGAAACTTCTAGGATTGTTTAAATGATTCGTTGTCTATTTTGATACACGCGTAATGCGCACCACACCCGAAACCTATGACGTTCGTATGACTGGAAGTTTTGGATCATCAACTGTTCATGTACCTGGCCCGTCTTAAAAAGCTTACTGGCAGCTAGTAGTTCAATCCGGGGGAATCTCGTACTCTCATTCTAACTCATTTTTTGCTCGGAAGATAAAATTGAATTGAAAATTAATGTATGAAGGAGAGATGCGGGTGTGCGGTTGTTGTTGAATCTCATCACAGCTAATTAAGTATACAAGAGGTGATACACACAATGAACAATTCTAAATGAAAACGGGATGGGTAACTTTTACAATCGATTTCTCTAAAGTTTTTGATAGAGTTCAGTGGATTTTCATTAAAAAAATTTTAAGAACTTAGGTTTCATTGACAAATTTATAAATTGGATACTGCAATATATCACCTCCCCATCCTTTTCTGTACTAAATAACGTTTCTCCAACAGGCCATTTTCTCAGCTTCCTAAGGGTCTTAAACAAGGAGATCCTCTTTCTCCCTATTTATTTTATACTAGTGTAAAACTCGTACTTCGCATCGATAATATAAATTATTAAAAATATAAATATTTATGGTTTGTTAAAATAAAATGATGGTAAAAAAATACAATGATGTGAAGAGCATATATACTTCTAGCATAAATCATATAATATAGGAAGGTAAATTACTTTTTATATTTTTGTAGAAAGTAAAAGATCTCATTCGATCTCATTGTGTAAAAAATAAAAACAAAATGGAAAATTAAGGAAAAGGAAAGACATAAAAAGCTAAGGACGATGGAGACAAGAGTTCTATCTGCCTTGCCACAAAGAAAAGTTTTAAAAATAAAAAAAATAAAATTTCACAAATCGATGCCCTTGAGGGTTATGTGGATCCCATTGCATAAAAAATGAAAAAAAATAAAATTTCAAGAAGCCGCCACATGACGGTCTCAGAAGGTTATAACGCTCTTTTACTATACTAAGAATATAGATTATCATTACTTATAAAAAAACAAAAGGGCAAAAAAAAATTTAGATCGATTCTATAAAATAGTTCGACATCTCTCTTTGTTAACCAAAGTTTTGGTTTATATTGGAGATGGATTTAAGGTGGCGTCCCATGAATTCAAGAAAATGAATCTATGAACATTTAACTTGATTGTATCTTTTTTTTCAATTGAATTGTCCTATTTCGTCCTTTGAATTCATCACATTACTCTTCCATGGAGTTTCTCCCTGGAACAAAATTTCTAAATCCATTCCCTGTTTAAACCTTTCGAAAGGAAGTTATTTACAATGGAAGAGTTTTATCATTAGTGAAAAGATATAATATTAGCATTTTCCATCCATTAATATGCCCACCTTCTTATTACAATGTAACACTTTTTTACTTATCAGTTAATTAAATAAATAAATGAGTGATTTTACCATGTAATCATACGCCCAACGCAACCGATAATTTCTCAATTGAGACCACCACTCATAAATATTAGCTTGCTCATCTTTAGCATTGGCTATAACTCTCAACGAATTAAAATTATATGATTTGATTATGTGGTGAATAATTAATCTATTAACTAGTACAATTATTAAAGATTTACCAATAAAAAACTATTTTATTTGTAATTATCATCGGCTGGACTTTTGCCGACCACTTCTGAAATACGGCTCCTCATTCCCTACTATTTATACGAGTGTGCCTTTTATTTTTAAATTTGCAAATAAAGGCTACTGTTTCTTTTCGGAGTACACCACCCCATTTAATTAAATACTCAAAGTCTTAACAAATTCAAGTTCGAATTGGGTTGGCTCGTTAACGGGCAAAACTCTCGTAACATAAATGCTATGCATCACAATATTTGAACTTAAGATCCCTTTTAAGGAAAAGAGATGTCAAATTATTTCTGCGACCACCGGTTGCCTTTTGTTATGCAATCTTCTGGCTAACCTTTTGTATGCAGAAACAAACGTATGAGTTGTACCGCGTAAGGAGTAGTCAGTATAGTCCCATTAGCGTAACTCCATCAATGGATAAAGTCTTGTATATCTTGAGGATACAATGTTCGTGCGACTGTACGATGTCTCAAGTTGATAAAAATTAGCTATATTAGCAGGTCATGAGAAAGGATTTAGGCGACCAACTTAAATAAAAATTTTGAAAATACTCAAAATTCTAAGAAATCTTGAAGAACTCTAAAAAAACTTGTATTGTATATTGTTCAACATTCTTTTTCCATTCTCTCTAACCGATGTCGGAGTTTTTAAGATTTCTTATGATTTTTAGGGTTTTACTTAGAAGTTTTAGGGTTTTTAATTTTGAAAAACTTTGTATTTATATTTTACCACCTAAACTCTCTCATGAATCCATTGATATAGTTGATTTTAATTGGTATATGACACCACGTCAGCACACGAAGTAGGTGTTCTCCACGGACAGACCCAAAAACCACACTTTTGCTAAACGCTTCGATACAAATGAATGGAAAAAAAAATTCAAAATATGGGATATTTGATTTATCAAATTATATGAGAGTTTGTTTTTTTCTGTAAGCTTACAAGAGTTAGTTTTGAATTAGTAGACTAACTTGCTTGGTGGGTAAAAAAATATTAGATGACCCTACTTAATAGAGACGTGGTAGGGAAAAATCAATTAAATTACTTTAATTAGTAATGATTAAGGCAACTATTCGAGTAATTAATACTAATTTACTCTTTCATAATAATTTAATTTATAATTACGGTGAGATATTATCATCTAAGAATTTCTCCCTTGCTGGTACATGGAAGGCATTCAATTGGAAAACCGTTCAGCGCCGTAGCCTAAAGATTCTAACACCGCAGAAGAATAATAGAGCAGTAGCTTCCATTTAATTCTTCCTTAAATACCATTTTTTTTTATTTGCACCATACAGTATCCTCAGATTAGACAAAACGCACCTCGACACTAATCTGCGGTCCGTTCGGGATTCATATGAAAATTCTTGTCGACCCTCCCAACTTGAAATTCGATTCTGGGATTACCCATTTGAGAGTATAGTAAGAGAACCATTAGATCAACTACAAGTTAGTACTTAAATACCATTTAATTCTTACTTAAATACCTTCATTCATATATTTACCTTTTTCACACAAGAACGGGGCAAGTTAGGAGCGAGAGAATATTGCATGTAATGTGGAAATGCTGATATTATATCGTAAATCAATATGGTTCGATCATTTTAAAATTTTTAAAATAAATTTCTAAAAAGAAAAAATTAACTATAAAAAGTAATTAAATTCTATTGATTTGTGATATCGTGTCAGTACTGTTACGTGATATGTCCGTTATTGGCTAGGCTTTCTCGTTAGAGGAGGGAATCTAAATTCTGACGGCTAAATTTAGACTCAGAAAATATCCTTTTTGAATTTTTTTTTTAACAATCATGGAATTAGTAATTGTGGGAAGAAGCAGGCTGCAATTAAATTATCTGTTTCAGCATATTTGAGCAAATTTGGTCGACATATAATGGTGGGAATTTACTGTAAGCACTTTCTGATATTGACGTAAAAGCTTTTTATTTAAAAAATTAATATAATTTATTGAAATAATTCGGTGTATCTTCTCATTAAATAAAATCTCAAATTCTAATATTAAGAATAAAAAATTCATGATTAGAAGACCATTACCCTTGGTACACCCTTTGAATAGTGCATGCCGAAAACGTTACACAATTATTATGTACATCGACGGACTTAGAGAATTTATTTAAGGAACGAAATCTAATGGATGAGAAAGAGAACGAGTTGAAGAGGACAAAATATGCCAATTTAATAAAAATATATAAAATACCAAGTAAAATTTATGATAAAATAATGATGAAAGTCATAGATGTTTGTCATTTTTTACAAGTTGGTTCTCTATGTTTCAAAATGAAATATCGAGTTATATTTGTTGCCCGCCATTAAAATATCTGGTCTCTCGTCACCCGCTATTACTTTTATGCTGACATGAGCATAGTGGAATTGGATTTATCTGATATACGTTTTCAAACTGCGGACTAGGAAGTTTTTAACCCTACATGTCCTCCATATTTTTCAAATTGATACAATTACTTTTTTTTTATTGATGCTTGTATAAAAAAAAATTAATATCTTCAAATGCTTTCTCCATATCAGATTAAAATTATCCGTATCAACATTAAAAATTGACATCAGACTAAACTCACGGTGTTATATCCACATCAACATAAAAGTAACGACAATTTACGAAGAGGACTGAATGTTGTAATGGTGGATAAAGATTGGACCTGATTTGCCAATTTCAAACATGTAGAACTTACTTGTAAGAAACGATAAATTTAAAGGTTCTTTTTTCTAAAATATATAAAATGTTTCAAAAAAATTTCTAGTTTAGGGCAAAACAATCACCAGGACCTCCTAAATCCATCTCAGCTTATTTATTATATCAGGGCAGATTATGATATGGAATTACAAACAAACAAATAAATAAATTACAGGTTAGATACCTTGTCTAACGTCAAACATGTTATTTATAAGTTTCACACCTTTGCTAGAAATTTATGAGCACTAAATTGATCTAATGAATTTGTTGACATGTCAAAGGCAAAATTAAAGACAATATTAAAGACCAGGAATTATTTGAACTAGGTTAAGTTTCCTTTTTCCATAAATAATGTCTTACATTCGAATTTTTTAATGAAGAGAGTTTGTAATAGGGAGAGTTTTACCTTCTAATAAACCGATCCGATTCGGTACTCTATTGATCGGGACTCATTAAATTTCTAAATATCAGCCAGTAAAGAATACCATTATACAAGATATTTTACTGAACTGATGGCTTTCTGTATTATTGTTGTTACCTATCATTCAATTAATTGTAATTGTGTTAATATATGGAGTTATTAATCGAACTTACTTAGTCTAATGGTGTCGTCACGTAACAGTATCATCATATAACGGTGTTGAAGCGATGACACCGACTAATAAAATTGAATTTTTAAAAATATTTTATAAAATTCAAAGAATTAAAAATAATTCTAAAAATGACTCTCTTATCCTTGATATACTATCTTAAAGAGCATTGATCTATCAGCTAAAAATAATCAAATAAGATTCTTGTTAAATCTGATCAGAGAGATCACACTGCGTAAAAACATCTAGGATGTACAATTAGGGATGTTGCACTTATTCAAGCACGGTAATTCAACGTTTCAAAAATCACACTCCGACGATTTTTAACTAGTACAAGATCATATATTCAAAATCCTCGTATTTGTGTCAAAATATCATGTATAACCATGCTCTTTGTACCCGAGTTTGGAGGGTACCAACAATTTGAATTATGTTAATCTTTATCGACACTGCGACGATTCCGTCATTACTAATCGCTAATTATTCAGTATATCTCGTATGCTTGCGGACGAACATGAAAATTCAAATATTTATAGGTAACAAGATGATTTAATCGCTACTACTGTTGCATTCATTTTCTACTCGTGGAAAAAAAATTAATACGCTAGCTTCTCCAAACTCCCATGGAATTTATTATTTAATCCCTTTTTTCGAAACTCTAGCAGTTGGGCTCCTGAGACCGCACCATACTAACTACATTCACTACGCACGTATTCGGTCGGTCCAAACAACTACGCCTTCCTCGCCCTGATTTCATGGTACGTTCTTTGGATGTGTTCACTAGGATCTTTAGGACAGGAGACAGTTCCGATGTAGTGTTACAAACCGGTTGAATTCAATTAATTATAAGGTTTTTTTTAAAAATTTTTAGGGCTTCATTAAAAAAATCTAAAATGATCGTATCATTTTAGTTTGTGGCACTATATCGGCACTGTTACTGGATATACTTGTTACATATAATGCTCTCTCGACCTCCCCAGGTCTTGCAACGCTTGCCTTTTTGTCCGTTTCAATGTAGAGAGGATTTTTAATAATTGGTAATAATACTGATGTGATATCGCAAAGCAATAACATTTTATTATTTTAAGACTTTTTTAAATAAAACTCTAAAAAGTAACTTAGAAATAACGGAATTATAGTGGTTTGTAATATCATATCAATATTGTCACATGATATATTTATTGCATGGAAGATTTTCCAGTTTCAGTGATTGTAGATACGCGTAGATATTTGCAGAATACGTGTATAACGTGTAATTAGTGCGAGTGCCACACAGTGCCATGGCGATGGATGAAACAGGGACAACTTCACGTGAGACCAGCAAGACATTAATCCATGGGATCCCCTGTGTTGGATTTTTTGTCTGGGTTACGTGGTCAATCAATATGAGAATACACGCTTTTCTAATAATTGGTCCCACCAAGTCATGATCTACTAAAATTTAATCCTAATATGACTTCAATGACAACTTACAAAATGTGGGGACTAAATACCAAAAGGTAATTTATAGCTGGTTGACACGTTATAGTTCCGTTCCTCTGATATCCCATTAATCAGTGAGAAATAGAGATCCCCATCTTCTCGAGTGGTGCCGTAGGCTCGGAAAACCCAAACCTAGAACTCAGTCCTTAGACTATCGCAATGAATACGGATACGTTTTCATTTATCTTTATACACATTTCTTTAACTGTTTCACCACACACATCCTTGGATTTTATTCTATTTTAAATTCCATTTAAATCGCCACTCATCACTTTTCTCAAGTAAAAAAAGAAAAAAAAAAAAAAAGGGAAGAAGAAGCTCTCCACTTGAATTTTCTTGTAAGATTTTAATATAATAAAATCAAGAACGGGCATTTGTTGTAGTTGGCATCATCCATTTTCGATCTCAGATTCAGGAATCCCAAATTAGATCCTCATCAACGAGACTTTCTTTACCTTCTTATTCTTCTCTTCCTCTCATTTCTCTTTTTTTTTTTTCCCTCAATACCTGCTCTGTAAAAATAAAAATGGAGGGAGAGAATGGAAAGCAGCCTAACTTGAGAAGCTTCCAGCTACGCAGACCACCTCCCCTCCACACCACAACCATAACCGTGTAACCTTCCCCTCTCTCGTCCCTTTCAGCTCGCTAAGAGTAAATTTAAAAGAATAAAAAAAAGAAACACTCGGATAACACTGTGGAAGGTCAACACTCGGATAAGTTGTATTTTACTTTCATATACACGCATAAATACATGCATGTACATGATTTTTTTCAGTCACAAATGAAGTAAATCAGTGTAACAAGTAAATGTTCAATTTTCAATACATAACGAGTTTGTTATGTAAATCATCGTTTAGAGCTTAACATGTATAAAATTGACTTCCAAAAATCGTAAAAACTTTATGTATGTTAAGATTTGATATAGATTTATACAACAAACTCTTTGTATATTACACATCGAAAAATGGGAGAATGAGTTTTGTATATGGCTGTGGATGTTCTACTGTTAGTTTTTCGTAACTTTATAATTATAGTATATCAACATAGTTTGAAAATATAAAGAGAGTTAAGTTAATGGACAGGAGAGAGTTTCATCAATTATTTCAATATCAAAATCAGAATCTCATAATTTCAAGTTCATAATATATGTTAATTCAACGAATGAGTCTTGCTTCTATGTTTATATATATATTTTTTAATTTCATGTTCCAATCCTTCTATTTTTTTGGCCGAATAATAGGTGGGACTCTTTATACAATGTTATGACTATCGTATTTAATTGTACATATATCAAATAAATCAAACATGTGCAAGCAATGTTCCCATCAGAAATCTAGTACAAAAGTTGATGTCTACCAACCTAGATCGAAAGAATACACTTGTAACTAGTATTTTAACATAAGCACATTAAAGGAATATCAAATGTAAAATTTTTAAATTTATCAAATCGCATGAACCCTAATCTTGGAGGTGCTCCATTCCCTCTCTTAATTGGCCAAACAATTAGATTCGTTAACCCTCTTTTTTTTTTTTTTACACTCGTTTCTCTCTTCAATCTTCTCTGTCACTCAGCTCTCTCTCTCTCTCATTAGATATTTACACTGATAATCTCTTTAGCTGCTTCCTCTCTCTCTCTCTCACTCTCTTCTTACCCACCATAGTCCATACCCTAGAAAGTAGAAAGAGAACCCAATTATTGAGAAGGAGAAGAAGCAGAATTATTGCTTTGCATTGGAGTAGATTTCCATCCATCCCTCCATCCCTCCATACAGGGTTTCTGATTCCTTGATTCATTTGTCATACAAATTCATGGAGATTGGCAGAGGAGAGATCCAAAGAAGAGCTCAGTTGGTTGGGAAGTAACAAAGGAGTCAGGAATCAATTGAAAAATGGATCCCTTCTCTTTACCCTCTTCCTCATTTCCCTCCCATCATCACCACCACAGATCCCTCGCCTTCATCCCTCATCCTCCCGCCATCGGCAACGGAGGTAATGCTAATCCTCCTTCCCGTTCTTGGCTCCAGACCCACTTCGACTCCGGTGACGACCGCCTCAGTTCCCGCTCCATGGAGGAAGAACCTGAAGAAGCCGGTCTTGTGCCTGTGCTGGGGACGAGCCGTACCCACGGCCCTGTGGCAGAGATCGAGAAGGAACACATGTTCGACAAGGTAGTGACCCCCAGTGACGTGGGGAAGCTGAACCGGCTTGTGATCCCGAAGCAGCACGCTGAGAGGTACTTCCCTCTCGACTCATCTTCGAACGAGAAGGGGCTGCTGCTCAACTTTGAGGACCGTACGGGCAAACCCTGGCGTTTCCGGTACTCCTACTGGAACAGCAGCCAGAGCTACGTCATGACAAAGGGTTGGAGCCGGTTTGTCAAGGAGAAGAAGCTTGACGCCGGCGACATCGTTTCCTTTCAGAGAGGTGTTGGAGAGGCCGGGAAGGACAGGTTATTCATCGACTGGAGGCGGCATCCCGGGCATCACCATCGCTCGACGGTCACACCTCATCCGTTTCTGATCCCCCACAGCATGGACCACCATCGCAATGGTTATATGGGGGGCTCCGGAGTCAATTACGGGTACGGGAATGTGGTGTGTGGTGGGGATTCCTTGTTCTACCTCAGCCGGTCGAGCGCGGCTCCGTCACTGCCATTGCAAGTGGGAGTCAGGGAGGTTCACAGCGGTGGCGGCAGGGCTGAGCTGCCAATCCCGGTGGTGTTCAATTCGGTGCCCGTGGTCCAGGGGAAGGCAGCCGCAAAGAGGCTTAGGCTATTCGGGGTTAACATGGACTGCCCGATCTCGGAGTCGGGTGATGAGCAGCGCCAAGGGTGTGAGATTTTGTCTTCGACTTCCATATCACATGCTACCGCGATCAGGTCGCAACCTCCTCCAATGATTTACCATCAATTACAGCCAATTTCGGCTCCTTCTCCCCCGTCTCGAAGTCCACATCTACAACTGGAGCTCTACAATGGCATGCCATTGATAAGCAAAGGCAAGGCCTCCTCCTCCATGTCCTTGGACCTGGACAGCTGAGGTGAAAAAGAAAAAGGGATCAAACTCATTGGTAATTTTCTCAGAGCATTCATCTCAAATTTCAAATAACCGATGAATGCGTGCGTTTTTCTGGGGGGATGATTGATAGAGCTTTCAAGCACCAGTAGCCGTTTCGAGTATCTGAAGGATTGAGGACTCGAAGTCGGCCGCAAAAGACATCGAAGAGACAGCTCAAGTCGGTAAGAAACGGACACCATATATGGAGAGCTAGGAGAGCCGCTGGTACTCTTTTTACCCAATGAACAAAGTTCAACTTAATCCACGTCTTGCTTTACAGTGAACTTTCTTCCTTTCAGTGTGTGATATTATATATATATATGTATGTATGTATGTATGTATGAAAATCCATATATTGATATACAGATATATGGCATTGAAATTTCTTCTCCAATATTTCATGCATTTTTCTCCATCTAAAAATAATCCCACATGATTTAATGCATTCAATCGTCACTCAGATCATCGGTTAACTTTGTTCTGGATTTGAAAAAAGAAAAAGAAAGAAACTTTCTTGATCTCCTTGAGTGTAGCTAACAGAACATATTCATCTTCAATTCCCTCGTGAATTTTGCTGCTGCAACTTCTTAACCATGACCATTGGAAAGTTGGGTAGGTTGTTGTTCTTGTCGAAGCTTCGAAAGGCACGCCATCTCTCTCTCTCTCTCGCCCTCTCTTTCTGCAGGAAGTTCAGAGAGGAAGGGGAAGGGGTTGCAGAGATTGGCTTTAAAAGGTACCCTTTATCCTTTATATCCCTTCCCCCATTTATAGCTCCTGCTTAGCTTCCCCTTTGCTGCTTCTCTTTCGCTTCTTCACATTCGATTTTTTTTTTTTAATTTTCTATTCTTGATTTTAAGTAAACATGCTCCGTGTTTTTTGTCCTCATTCAGTTCTTGCAGTTTCACGAGGACATTGCCATCTGCTCTGGATATGTAAAACTAAGTATACAGTTCTTCATGAATGATGACGATCCTGCCTTTAAGTGTTGGACAATCCGAGCATTTCCAGTGTTTTTGGCTCACTATATCTTCATTTTCCATACCGTAGTTTTCCTCCCGAAACATCTAACAAGGTTATCACCCTCTAGATACGGGTTTCTTTTGAGTAACTTCGTGTTCAAGAACATGGTCAAATTGAAAAATTTTTCAGTGGTGCTTAATATCCCTAGAAAAAGTTGAAACGTATGCATTTCATGTGAAAATGAATGACTTTGAAACCCTTCTTTTCCATCTCGTAGCAAATGTTCTGAGCTTCTTCCAAACAATTTACTTCCGATGATCGATCGAGGTATACCCTCCTGATCGAGCTGTGCTCAACTCAAAGTTCTGTCATTTAATCTTCGTTTTGTGCTTAGTACTAGACCATTGTTTCCCTGGTGGCATTTTCAAGTCATATTCGATTTTTATAAATGGATTCTCCATGTCTTTGTTCTATCTTCTTCATATACTTTTTAAGCCCTCAATGTCATTTTTTTAGCTAAAGACAAGACTAATTTGTCCAAATTGAATGCTGATACTTCAAAGTTTGACACAAATTCTCTATAAAAGTATTAATATTTTATTCTAACAGTCTATGGTGAGGTGAATTTGTCTTAAAATTTATGTAGATTTCCGACTTTGAAATGTCAGAGAATGTGCATCATCACTTCACATGCTCCTGAATCACTATTCTGGGTTTTGAAGGCTATGGAACTACTCAAGTAGTCTAAACCCATTCATAAATCCTTCACAATCCATCTCGTTCTACTTAATTGTTCTTCTGCTTCCCCAGGTTAAACATTATGCTTAATTAATTATTTCAGCCAGTTAAAATGACCTTCATTCAAGTTCTTACTAGACTATTTAATTAGGTTAGTAATGGATAGCATTGTTGATATTTTAACTTGATCTGCTCTAGAAATTTCCACTTTTCAAGTAGCTTGACACATTAACTTTGACAGTAGCTCAATTTGGTGGCTGTTGTGTGCTTTCTTCCTCGCTGAGGTATGCACATTAATCAATAGCCGGTTCAATATTCGACTCTGATTGAACCAAAGCATGTACTAAGAGATAGTGAACCAAATTTTCTTCCAAATAGTGTTTTTCTAGTTAGATCCAACGCCCTTTGCTCAATAGTTCCTCTCATAGGTGTTTGGAGTAGTTAGGAATCTTGCACTGCAAATATAACCAACCACACAGGAATCATTTCAGACAATGCATGAACATTACTTTGTCTTGCCTGTTTGTTCTCATCTTACAGTTTCAAAAAATGGTTTTTCGGCAATTAGTACATCTCTACAAATTACATTCAATCCAAAAACTGACTTATGACCGGCTCTGGCTTCCTAACTTAGTCCATCCTTTTTTCCGATAAGCATTGTAAGGTTATTAAGGGATCAGGATTGCTAATTTGCTCATGCAGATGTTAGTTCTGTTCCGAAATATCTTGCAAATGAGCTAGTGACTTATACATATGCATCCATTGTTAACTTATTTAACAGGAGCTTTCTTTGCTCATGGATTTCCTTGTAGAATCTGAACCTTTACCTCTGTGCATCTCTGCACATTTTCACATTATACAAACAAACTGCGCCACGTTATATAGTGAAAATCAGAATATTTTGAACAAATAAGCAAGATTGCATGAAACGAAAACCTCGATCAATCAGAATCAAGCAGGTCTTGCTAGTATTGTTGCACTGATCAGTTCTTTCTGATTCTGAGAAGTCACTTTAATTTCCTTTGGTGTATTGCAGTCTGGTTGATCTTCTCACTTGGGATTGTATATACTTATTGATCAGGACCATATATTTTTCTAAAAGAAACCACCCAATTCGGCTCACAAATTACTTCATACATATATATATATCCACTTTTTCTCTTCTATTTTTATTTTTTAACACAAAAAGAAAAGATCGATAAGCCATGAAGGGGTCGGATGAAGAGCGGATTAAAAGTATAAATGAATAATCCAACTGATAAAAATGTAAGTCGGGATCTTTTTGTTCCAAGTCGACAGAAACATCTTTACACGAAGCCCACTTCAAAAACTAATCTGCTTTAGGTTATTATATTCATTATATTTACTTTTGTGGTGTCATCACATGGATATACAGATGAAGATAATTTGATGCACACACTCCCACAGTACATGTAGATACTGGTCAGGATCTCCAGCTAGCTAGCTGCATAGCTATAGAATACAAATGTGTAGCCCTAGCTAGGCTTCATTTCTAGCCCGACAACTATTCATGTGCAATGCACATTGACAGAGTAATATTTAGAGAAATTAGTTCATTTAAAAGATGGATAGTTAACCCTACAATCGGAACTTGGTGTAGCTGGTATAACCCATAACTTAAGATCAAAGTATTTGAGTTCAATTCTCTTCTGTATGTCCTTGGATAAGTACTGAATCAAATTACTTCCTTTGAAATGAAATTTGTGGTACCGAGGAAGAATTACATTAGAGTGAGCAGATCCATAAAAGTAAGTTTGCAGTTCCATCGATCACTATTCAAATAAGTACTTTGTTGTTAAGTAGTAATAACCAAATGCTGATATTTGTTCAAGACCACTGTGCTTGCGGAATCTATCATTGTACGGGCACTTGGAAAATAGGTCGAAATATAACATTGCGATATTTGAAAAATTATAAAGTTAATTCTAAAATTTGGTAGACATACAAATAAAAATAGCTGAAAAGTTTATGTAACCTAATAATGTCAAGTTTTTTAAGTATAAAAACTTAATCAATCGCACTGCATAATTTTAACTTATATAATCTCACATTACAGTTAATTTTACGACCAAATAGTGAGAGGACTATACTATGAGATTACATATCCAACCAAATAACCACATGTGATCGTTCAGGGATGATAGACAGAAAGGGGACTAGAGCTGAGAGCTCCATTCAGGTAGATGGGTCTACCCAAACGTGTGTGTGTGTGTGTGTATTGTCCTCATTTTAGTCTTCACTCCCTTATGTGTGTGTGTGTGTGTGTGTATTGTCCTCATTTTAGTCTTCACTCCCTTATGTGTGTGTGTATGTATAATCTTAAGTTTACTGTAGACACCTGAATTTGAGTTGAGCTCTGTGGTTATACAGTTACAAAGGAGACTAGCATCTAAAGGTTATATAAGAATGATAAGAATAGAGAACAGGGACATATCCGGGGTTTTTAATCAAGAATCGAAACTCAATAAAGAGTTAAAGAACGGATTTCAAGTTGGATAAAATAAGATAATTAATAAAAATATAGATACAATTAATTAGTAAAATTTGTATAGAGCATTAAAGTTTTATCTGAGAGAGCGATCGCTACCAATCCATCTCTAATAAAGAATTATATAGATATTACTGTTGCGAATTGAATAAAAAGATCTTTTATTCTCGTACAAAGAACGATGCAGACTTCCTTAGCCTTCTTTGTTCTCCCTCATCTTTTGTGCTTTCGTTTATGTCTTCAAAGATTAATCAATCACTAGAGAAAGCGGAAAGATACCCAATTTTTGAAAAAGGTTTGGAATTAAGAAGAGGGGAGATTAGGGCATGTCCTTTCCTTTCGGTAGAGTGGTGTAATGTGTATGGAAGTCCGTTGTCATGCTTTAAGACGACAGCCCACAGTAATCCCAGCCTCATTGTCCAAATGCGGACTCATCACGAAATCTAAATAATTCATAATTACTACTAATAAAAATAATTTAATTAATTTTTTTTATCATATCACTGTGAGATATGATCATTTAAGAATTTTTTAATGAATTGGTTGGATGACTACAAGATGAAATGGCAGATCGTCTAGATATTCTCAAGGGTCGACCAATTTTGCGACACATGGGCTGCCATAGAACAAGCTCATCATGAAATCCACTGCATCCTATAAATAGGTACCGACTATTAAAAATAGGGAGTACATCAAACCTACCAATATATTGAAAGCTTTTACAATTCGGAAGTTTGTTTATTCGGTAGTTTAATTTAATATTTCATAATTAATAATTTATATTACAAAAACCCCTTTTTTCACTTACTTAATGGTAGAAAGAATTTTTTCATTAAATGTTTCTAAATAATACTGATATACCATTTTACGTATCTAATGAAACCGGCGTGAGTGAAAACAAGTGCGCCTGCTCGTTGCTAGCCCTAGAATCTAGGTAGAGGACCAGGGCAAGATTAAGGCAGGCGTCAGTGGTCGCTTTCTTGCATATGCAAAATGGGGGCGGTGACACAAGAATTACTTTCCAGTGATATCGTTTTTAATATTAAAATAAAAAAAATTATATTTAAATTTTATTAGTAGACTCCAATTCATATATTCCCTCTTCATTGTATTTATTTTAAAACTTATGTATTTCATTTATACATTAAAAAAAATAAAAGACAGTGACAGCAAACTTAGGTGTTGGTTATATTGTTTTCAATCTAAACTTAAAAATGCTGAATTTGACCTTTGCCAATAGTACTTCTTTTCTCGTGTCCTTTGTTTCTTTAATTCTGTTATCTTTTTCTATGTTTACAAGTTTTGTGTACAAATACAGTGTATAGGTTTAGAACATGATGAAAAGAAGAGAGGATAAAGTAGCACACGAAATTCTACTGATATGATTGACCTTTTGATTTCAGACAGAGAACAATATCACTACATTAAAACCTTGCTCTCGTCCCTAAGTTTTCTTTATCAAAAGAAAAGCAAAAGATAATAATAAAGAATTACAGATGATAATATCGTTTTCCTTCTCCTCAACAATTAATATGAATATATACCTTGATTTAAAAAAAAAAGAGTGTATATTTAACGTAACATTAACAAAGCAGCTCAACCGTTTCCTTCCCGTTCTCGCTATAATTAACCATAGGTAAAAGCTTTCAAATTATATATACTAGACGTCGATCCGTGTCATGTTCGGGATTGTGAGTTGTGTAGTTGATTACAATTCTCACTTTTGACAATTGAGTATTATTTTTTTTATAGATTATTAATCTTTAAAAAGGTTATAATTAGTAAATAAATAATATATAATGAGAAATAAATTTTTAAAGAGTGCATAATAAATAAGTAAATAAAATAAATAATTAGAAATGGAAAATTAGTAGTTATTCAGTATTTGTGGTTATATAAGTGATTTTACCACTTCATATTTTTTCTCTTTTTTTGTTGATTAAAAATATATTTATCAAACGTATCTCGGGAGTTCAAAAGTGATACTAACTAACCCCACTTCTTACATATTTTATATACTTTTTTCATTTTCAATTTCGAAGATGGCCCATATCAATTTACAGTACAATTTGTAATGTTCAGAAACGAACGTATGTGGGTCTTATATGAGATATAAATGTGACTTGCTATATCCAGCATGTTATAAATGCTACTGTCTCCGAGGCCGAACCGACCCGGTCCTTTTACATACAAAACGACTTGGAAGGATGCGATACCTGGCATTTTCACGGTACTGGATCTTCCCTAATTTCTCGTCTCAAACACACGTACACTTATGGTTGTCCCGTGCTTCGATTTCAATGATAAGTTTATTCGATCGATCGTTAAGATACTAAGAAATTAATAACCATACACCACATTTCTATATGAATGTACGTGCTGATTGCAAATCAGATGTGTATGGAGATGTTGGGTGGTGTCCTTCATGTTGTTGTGCAAGTGATGCATGTGTTGTCAATTTGTTCATATGCTTAAAGGTGGGAAGACAGTGATGGTTCAGTGGAGGTGGCTGGCTCAATTGCCCAACATTAGGAGATAAGGTGGAGATATTATTTTCAACAAATTAATTAATGGGCATAAACGAGCCGGATCGAGCTCAAATCAACCACATTCAAGCTCGACTCGTCTAGAGATCTATGAATTTAGGCCCGTGCTCGAGCTTGGACGGGTCTAATAATTAATGTTTCGGGCTTGACTTATTATAATAAATGAGGGCCTACCGAGCCTATATGAGCCAAACCGAGCAGGAGGATGTAGGGCGAGCGAGCACTGGGCAAGTATGTCAATTTCTGTTAATGGGAGGAGAATTGGGAGAATTGATAACAGTCAAGACTTCGTAAGTGAGTGAAAAAGAAGGAGATGAAGGATCCAGTAAGGTGAGACACCAGATTTGGTATCTTTTATTTTCGGAAGATAAGTAATATTATTATTATTATATAAAATAGAAAAACTTATTTAGCATGACGAGTTTATTAAGCCGAACATTACTAGACAGGAACCCCCCTTAAATGCATAGCATTTTGGTCAATTCATTGCTCTTGGGTACTTATAAGTTCAGAAGGAACAAAGTTATCGTAAACAGTGTGTTTTCAACATTTGCTCTTTAAAAATGTTTTATTTATAATTAGGAAAATTATATGTTCCTCTCATGGGACCATTCAATAATACCATCATGTTTTGAATTTAAAAAAGATTATAATAATTCATAATTATTTTCTCACATGTTTAATACTAACGACAAAAAAGTAAAAATTTTCAATGACTTGTTTTTGTTGAGTGAAGAAGAGCAAGGTTATAGAAGTGGCAACGCAATCACCCGTCATGTAATATTCATATTTTCACCTTAAACCACAAACATTTGAAGCATAGTAAACAACTAACGCTCAGTATTGGTTCCATCAGCATAACATCACTGAAGGCACAATCTAATTTCAGAAGTTGCTACTCTCTAAATCAAGTTCAAAACGTACAGTTTTATCAATTATTTTGTTACATATACTTAGAAGGGATTCAAATTTAGAATCTAAACTCATCGAGCATAATGGCAGGGGAGCTAAAAATGAACGATTTTTTTCCGGTGTATGAAGAAGACACATAGACCTAAAAGAGAATCAAAAGCAGGGGAAATAAATGAATTATATGAGGAATACTACTGATGAAAATTGAACTCAGGCATTGGCCAAAAAAAAGGAAGAGATTTGAGCTTAGAATTTTTTAATCTTGGATTGATGATGGTAAAACTGGATTAAATCCTTCTTTTTTTTTCAAAAATGACATTTTATTTAAAAATAAGAAAGAAATCAGAGGGGAAAAAGGAACGACTTGATGCGTGACAGAGTTAGCAGCTCCGCAGGAATAACGATAATCAGTCTTTTCAACAAACATTTCTCGAATTGAATAATTATATTATATTATATTAATGAATAATAATATTTTTATAATAGAAACAGAACAAAACAACATGAAGACGGGAAAAATGTCCCCACCCTACAAAGCCATCCGTAGGTTTAGGGCTTTAAATTAAGTATAATCAATGACGACGTAAAGATCTATGAGAAGAAAATGAGCAGAAAGGGGGAAAAAAACAATTTTACTTTATTTTGTTTTAATGTTTTGTCCAACCATTAGCCAAAAATAAATAAATAAAAAGATTTAGAAAAAGAAGATCAAGACAGACCATTAAAGGACAAAATCTTACCTATCACAAATTTTTATATTTGTAAAATTCAAATTAAAATGCCGTTGTTTTAAGGAGAAAATGGACCAAAATACCTTGGCCAATTCGTGCTAGTAAGCTTTCTAATTTTTAGAGGAAGGAATTCAGTCCAACAATATCATTTTCACTAGAAATTAGAAAGTTTTGTGGTCAACTCTTATGAATATGAATTTTATATTCATTTACTTTTCTCTTCCCACATTCCCTTCTAAACTTTCGACAAGATTTGTAATTAAACAAGTGAAATCTTCTTTTTTGGGGGATAATTTTTCATATTTTTCTCACTTTAGGTTTGGGGACAAATGGAGACAATCGCAGCAGTATTACTACATGACAATACTGATGTGACGATCATTCAAATTAAGCTATCTTTATAGTTGGTTTTTTCCCTTTTATATTTTATTTTAAAAGTTCTAAAAATAACTGAATCCTATTAGTTCGTGACACTACGTAATACTGTCACGTAATATGCTCGTTATACACAAGAATCACTTGATGTGATGACGTTGTTATATACGAGAATTTTGCACACAAATAAATAAGGGGATGGAGGACGGGAAACGCGCGTGCAGTCCACTTCCCCAAACACTACCTAGACTTCGTACAAGTGCGAGGACCATGTAGGTTGATACTTTGCTTTGGATTTCAATGCCCACTCTTTAAGTTTCACTGATGCCCCCTTCTTATTGCAAAAATTACGACAATCACCTAAACATCAGACATGGTTCTCCCGACTTTTGTACAGTGAAGAGGTATTGCCAATTGTTATCTACGTAATAAATAAAAAGGCAACTCACACCAGCCAATGAAATTCATTTATTTGTAAGATTTTTTTTTATAAAATTCTAAAATAAAAATAAACTACCCTAATAATTGATAAATGTTATTGGTTAGTATTATCACATAAAAAATGTCACGTGGTGATACTATTACATACAAGACTTTGTCCTGACACCGACTCCGTTTGAAGTAAGCATCAAATCAAAGGTCGAAAAAAAACCATCTCCAATACAACCAGCTGCAGGTATATGTGTAATTAACCGTGCCTGCTTTTTCTTTTATGTAAAATTTATTGCATCCAAAATGCACCAAACACATAGACAGGTGAATTTTTCTCATGTAATGTGCAAAATCTTTTGCTTTCTCTACATAGGGCGCTCTTTCTTTGCTTTGAGTACTAGCTTGTACATGCATGCATTAACATCCTTTCTTGTGTTGTTTTTTCTTTTAAATTTTTTTTGGAGCATGCGCCGCTTGACATCGTAAATCCATGAGTGCAACTCTGAAGAGGCTGTGTGCACCAGACCCTTCTTCTGTATTTCATGTTAAGAACCAAAGGTGAAAGTTCTAAAGTGGAGAAGGTAATTCGGAGAGAAGAGGGGAAGAAGGGTAGAAATGGGAATAGGCAGTGGGGTTATGTACGTAAATCTGTATAGTTATATGCATCTAAACAGGGCACGCCATCTTTCCGTGTCCTTTAAGTTTGCACTCCCCGTGTTCATTAAAGTAAAAATGGGAACCTACATCCTTTTGGGTCCGGGCCTCTCTCTTTTACAACAAGGTGTGACGTGTAGCAATTATATCACGTGATAATATTGACGTGATATATCATCTCATTTGAATTCACTATTTTTAAGAGTTTTTAATCTTTCTTTAAGATTTTTTAGGATTTGATCATTATAATTTCACAAGTGTAGATTGCATATCAAAGATTAATTTGATAGGTAATTACGTCAATATTACCACGTGATAAAACAAATGCACCATAGACTTTTTGTTTTTTGATGGTCCTTCAAGTAACCCATCAGGTCTTTGATCCTCGGGCTGTTGACAGTGGCTAGTATACGGGTTAAATGTGATTGGTCATTGATTCGTGCTGGCTCTTCATATATCTACAAGAAAGTTATATTTGGGGCCTTGGACAGAAAGACCCTCCTATGATTAAATTTGTGTCAAATATGAGAGAAGAGATAGGAGTATATAGCAAAATGAGGGTGAATACAGGTTGGAGATCGATATCTAAACCCTAACAGTGTAGGGACATTATAAGATTTTATCCAAGTAGGAGGTGACATGATATGACAAATTGAGGATCTTTTCTTGATGTCAGGCAAATTGAGGAAGTGAGACCTATTATGAAGAGTCGGTCGTCCGGGCGACCACAGAGGGCCGTGCCTACGTTCCAACAAGAGGCAATTGGGTCGTTGGCGGACTAATGGGCAGTCAGGTTGATATCCTGCTGAGGAGTAGTCGAATCAGTATTGCTGGTACCCATATCATTATTTATTACCATCAGCCATCTCTGAATGGGAGGAACCACTCTTAATCAAATTGATTAATGACATTAACGTACGTTGGTTGTGATGGCTCAACACCCCTTCTCCTTATCTGTAGTTACGAATTTGAGTTTTATAAATAGTACGAATTCATGATTAAAAGAGTTTTACACATTGGCAGACAACCTGACCTGAATCCAGATTAATCATGGTAAAAGCCGATCAACGGCCGTGATGGAAGGTTGGGTGGGGCAGGTTAGGATCCTTCGTTGCAGGCAGAGGGGGAGGGAGAGAGAGATAGTGAGAGAAGAGGGGGAAAGGTGAATGGAAGGCAGCAGCATTGAAACAAAAGCAAAGAAAAGTTCAGATCAGAAGCTAGGGATTATTACTGAGGAGGTGAGGTGGGATGATGGCAAACTATGAGAGGGGAAAAAAAAGAAAGAGAGAGACCAATATAAGTTAATTTAAGTGATGAGTCACTCGTCCCCTTAAATAAAGATTTCAAGTTCGTGTTTTTGTAAACAGAAAAAATTCATATCGGGAGAATTTTATCCCTTATTGAGCCGGCCCAACCCAAACTGGATTAGTCACTATTTCAAAGATGATTTCTGAATACCAGTGATACATACTAAAAAAAGGGGGAAATAAGGCGATTTACAAGTGTCATACACTTATATGGTGCCTTTCTACATATATCTTTCCTGTAATTAGGCTAAAGGATCTCTCCGTAGTTTCTTGTTTTGCAATTTTCTTATTCCTTGGACAATTTTATCATGCGCTAGCGTTTAAATAATAAAAAAATTGTCGTTATTTTGTGGGGGAAAAAACTAAGAGGGAAAAAGAAGAAGAGGAAGGAGGGAGGAAGTGGGGGCTGCATAGAGAAAGGGTGAAAGAGGGGATACGGCTTCCATGGAGGTGGACAGAGCATTAAGAATGACAGCGCAAAGGCGAGGCGGGCTGTGTGTGCGCAGCCGATCCCAGAAAACAGCCATAATGGTTTCAGAGATTTGGGCCCTCTTGATCGCTACAACTCACATATGCATGGTAGGAAACTAGAGGTGGTACCATGCTACGTTGGAATTTTATCATTTAATAAAATTATTTTTAAAAAAATAATCACGTAAATGATTAAATAAAATCTTAGTTACATTTAATGTCTCGAGTGTGCAATTTTTCGGTAAACTAAATATGCAAGTTAGTATGGGAACTTTGTTCAGTTGATATTGTTTCTGTCCTGTGACATATATGTTCTAGATTCGATCTTACCTATCCGACTTCTCGTGCATCTTTTATCCATCTTCCTTCGGCCCCTTTTAGGTATATGTGCCTCCTTCGTACACTAAAAAATATGTAATTAAACAATAAATATAGGAAAAAAGTTTTGAGTAATTTTATATATGATAAAAAAATTGGAGACAAGATAGGAGAAAATATATATGAAGTAAAAGAGAGGAGAGAAAGTGGCAATAGAGAAAAGCTGAGCAGTTACATATTGTTAATTTTACCATCACGTTCGTATTTTTCTTAATCTAGTAATTGCTAGAAATCAAATTTCATGTATTAATGAGTAATTTGAAAATGAGAAGAAGATGAGCAACGAATGCACATATAATATGGAAGATTACTAGGTCAGTCAAACGTAAGGATGATACCAATAGAAGGTGAATAAAATGTGAGAGATATTGTCTTTATTATTTAAAAAAATAGAATACTTGAAATAACATTGTATTAATTAATGACATAATTTTATATAAACGACATTTTCTAGATTTTATTAGATGCTATTAGGATATTTTGGAATTATTTAATTCCCAATTTATTATAAAAATTGCTAGGTGGGGGTCTACTTTTTCGATAACTCAAACATGGAATAACTAGAAAGTAGACTTGACACTGTGATATCTCTCTCAATGGAGATTAAGAGGTCCTAATTTTAATTCTTAGTAGTAAAATTTTCCGTAACCTTTTATTTTCTCTGTTTTGTATCCTTTAGATCTATGTCTTTTTTGTACGTAGAAAAAATGGAATAATATAATATCCTGGCAAAGAATTAATACCAAGTATGTGGTGGTTTTGGTCGTCAAGGAAAACGATAGATATAATTAGTAAAATTTCCTATATATATATATAAAAAGAATCCTAAAAAGTGGCGAAAATTAATTGGACAGATATATACAATTTCAACATTGTTTACGTGGTATAACCGTTTCATTAAAAACTTTCTCACATTTGCTAGTAAACAAGTGAAACTTTCGTCCAGACGCATTACTTTTTTCCAACACACGCCACCTGGCATCCATAATCCTCCTCGACTCTCACTAATATACATTTAAATGTGGTTGATTGATAACTTCGCGACAAAACTCTCTCAGTCACTCACGGGAGTTCAACTTTACTTGATAAGTTCTACACATGTGGAGAACTTGAGCGTGGATGGGTCGCTGTCTCTAGTTTGGTCTTTCTGTTTCTTGACAATTTTGATCAAGATTCTTTTCGTAAAAGGTTGTCATATGAATCTAATGAGTCGGATCATATGAATAAATAATGAAAACACAACGAAGGGACTTATAGACACTCTATATATTTAATTTTCACCTGAGTTTACAAGAGTTCTGAGTCCGTTTCCATTTAAAAGTCCAAACTTATAGGTAGTTGTACACAATTCTCTTATAAACCCAAATTTCTAGTTCAATCTAGTCGATATTGGATTCAAACTCGTCAACACCATCCTCACGTGACAACATGTTTACACTTGATACGTGCCTTGAAACACCCGCCCTCAAAAACTGATTTCGTGTCGGGCATTTTTCTTTCGATCTGGGGCTATAATCCTAAGAGTTATGAACTCAAGTTCAACAACTAACCACAAGGCATATATTTTTCTTCCCGTATTGGGCTTAAGGTTCACGAGCTCCGCACTTGGGCCTAGCACGGTATGAGCCCACACGAAATCCTACTATGATCCCATATGAAATTTCTACCCGGACTTACAAGGGTCTTGAGTCCGTTTCCACCTAAATTCCTAAGCTCATAGGTGGTGGTATCCAATTTTCTTATAAACTCAAGTTTCTGTTTCAATCTAGTCAATGTAGGATTCAAACTTCTAACATTATAACCAATATGAATTAGTGGAGACGATACAACAACTCATAATTAATGTAAAGCATGATTTCAAACTTCGAATTTTGTTAATGAGAAAACCTATTATTAGAACACGTCATACTAAATTTTATAGGATTGAATTATTGAAGGGGCTTTACTTAATTGAATGGCCCATGGTCGTAGCTGCGTATGATCGTAGAGTAGGAGTGGATCACTGTAAAGTTATTACATATAATCAGAGAGGTAGTGGGTGCGTGGCTGATGGCTGCAAAATATTCTGACCCACCTGGGGATGGGATGGAACCCACTTTTGCCCTAATTAACCCTTCCCTCCTCTTTCTCTTTGCCCCTTTTTAAGTTAATGTTCTGATCAGAGATAGAGCACTAGACGCACACTCTCGGCCTCTCTTATTTTATCAGTAAGAGGAAAATATCAGTAACGATATGTAATGTTTGAACCTTCATGTTTAGACCACGAACATTTCAAATTTATTGAACAAACAACGCTCGATATTGACTCGTCATATAACACCACTAAAGATAACTCGTTAACTCAAGAAGCTAGTTTCATTGAAGCTTAGAACCCAGAAGCGCAACTTTAGTGGGTGCTTTGACATGAATGTGTTAGAATGGATTTAAACTTATGTTTTTGGACATACCAAATTATACGGGAATGCTTAAGCAAAAAATAAATTATACGAAAATGGGTTTTTAACTATCAAATCACTGTTAATAATAGTAACCCTAGACACTCTCTCGCAGAATATTGCAAAGGCATCAGAACCTGCTTGCTGCCTTTGTCCGCATTCCCCTATACTATCAGCTATAGCATATTCAATCTGCCCTCTCATCACTCTGTCCCACTCCTTTCCCTTTCCCTCTTCACTTTCCCTCTCATTCTCTCCTTGAATAAGTTAGATGAGAGTAATAGTAGTGACGACCCAATCATTCCCGTTACATAATATTCGTGTTTCCATGCTCAAAGGTGAACATATTAGACGACCTAAGAACCAGTATTTACCAGTCTCGTAAAACGCAACATTTTCAAAGATATAATATATTCCAAAAAATCAGTATCCACCGAAACTCGGGCTCAAAGATACCATATACTAATTTTACTTGTTAAATGTCTAATATAATTCAAGAAATCAGCGTCCGCAAAATACAAAGAGAATCATCTAGTAATTTTGCTTATAAGGGAGATTAGAGTATTGGATTTCAATCTTACCATATTACATTAAAGTGAACTTTAAGCCATACCACCTTGGTGGTTTCCTACCCCTTCCCTCAAAACCCTAATCCGCTCCTAACCCCCAAGTTTCACCCTTCTTTCTCTTTTCATATATGTAAGCTGTCCCCAGCCTATCCTTTCATTCGGGCTGTATTAATCGATCAGCATGCTCGGGTACCTTCCTTCTCTTCTCTCGCTTTTTCGCTTGTCGTTTGCCATTTATTAGACCTATATCTGTATGCATGATCGGTCATGCACCACACTTTGGTCCGTGTGATGTCTAGGCATCATGGCATGGAGGGGGAATGGACCATATGAACCTCAAGGACCATGTGGAGAGCAATGTAGTAGGGCACGACAGAACTGCGGAGACATTGATGGTGGCCAGGGACGGATTTAAGAACTTTTCCCAGGGGGATAAAATTTAATGGAGATGTAAGTGACAAGTTCAAGGAGGGTAGAAATAAACATTTCACATGAAAATATTGTTTAAAAAATCATATTTTAGAAGAAAATCGGGTACCACCACCTAATATCTTAAATTTTTAAGTAGAAATTGGTTTAATATCTTGTAAACCAATGTCAATATCTTATATGGTAACAAAAAGGTTACCGATTGGACTCACATATTGTCAGTCCTCGGTGTGGAGCTCGTGACTCATAAGCCCGAGACTGGAAGAGAAAATGCCTGCTCATGGTTAGTTGTTAAACCCACTGTGAAAACTCGTGGTAATTGAATCAAGTATAGAAGAGAAAGCTTGACTCGAATAAGTTGTTAGTCCAAGGACGAAAAAGGAAGCTTGCCTTATGGTCATGGAAATTGGATACCATCACCTAATAGTTTAAACTTTTAAGTTAAATATGGGGTCCAACCTCTTCGGCACACCCCAAATCTATCCCCGATGGTACCAATGGATGCGATAAACTTGATCAA
>CM075304.1:3755310-3781564 GCA_037672795.1 Lagerstroemia speciosa | reverse complement strand
TAACATTCAAACTGGGGTATCGAATTCCATTATGTTTGAGAAAGTTGAGATTTCAACAAGGGGTTGTTTGATTGTAAAGTGTGGTGTAATCTCACATTACGCGACTGCATTATATATTACAGTGTTTAGATGTAAAATTGATTGTAAAATTATATTAGTTAAACTGCACAGTTTGATTAGTAAAATTTTTACGTTCAAACATGCAACATTCTGATACTATATTAATTTTAAACAACTAATTTTATAACCATTTTACTAACCCCCCAAATTTTACAACTAAGTTTTACATTATTTAAAATAACATGATTTCAAATCCCAATCCCTTTTTCCAAAAAAAATTTAATCGTGGTTTAAATTTTTCATGTACCTGAACTTTCATTGCAGTATAACAATACTCAAATCAACGGTCGTGAAGTTATCCTTCAGAGAATTTATAATAATTTTTTTCCAAGCAGAAGCGATGACAAGAAATGGAATTTCAAATCTTTAATTTCAAGATAATGGTAAGGTTAAGGAAAATCATCAAATTGGATTGGTTGAATATATAGTAAAATGTTTTTCCCTCTTAAATAAATTTTCGGGTTCGAGTCTTATTAATAGAAAGAATTCATCTTGGAGGGTTTACCCCAAGTGGGCTCATCTGGCTTGAACATGACTAACCGTGGTTAGTTGGACTTGGAATTCCCGTAGTACAAATCAAAAAAATTTAAGGAAATCTTACCCAAAAAATTCTAGGAAAATTTATCGGGTTTCTTATAGAAGCGTAGTCTCACCATTTCAAAAATCAGTTTAAAATTGGCAAACTAAATCAGTGTCGTATATTTAAGGGTAAGTTATATCAAAAATCAATTAGTTTATCAATTTCCTAAAATAGGCCGAACTTTTAAAACCTGAAAAGTAAACAACTCTTGATTTATTTGTTCCAAGTTAGACAGTTACGTTAATCTATTGATAAACGCTTGCATGGCACATCTTACGTGGCATTCTTCTTCATGTGGCCAAACACCTATAATTTTAATTAGGAGTATTTACCCACAAAAACACGAATTTTGAAAATTTTCTTAATTTATCATGAACTATTATTTTATCTATAAAATCATGAACTATCGAACAAATTTCCTAATCTATCACGAGCTATTTTTTTGCTCAGAAAATCACAAATTATGTTATATTTTCTCTAATTTACCACGCAGTTAATTTTGACCGTAATTGCTAATTCGTACCATTATTTGTTGTTATCGTGCAAATTGAGTTGATGTGACATTATACATGGTGTTTATTGGTCATAAAGGGAACATCTATTGAACATCTGTTTGCACGTCCATACTCATGATAAAATAGAAAGTCGATAATAGTTCGTGATTTTTTTATGACCAGATGGATGCCATGTATAATGATTTTAGATTTAGTTTGCATGATCAGTAAAATTAATAGTATGCATCAGCAATTAACAGATAAAATTAACGATGTGATAGATTATGGAATTTTTAAATAGGTCGTATTTTCCAAGCAAAATTTAGTTTATAATAAATTAGGAATTTCATAATTTTTTGAGTAAATAACCGTTTTAATTATAGAAATGTACGCTAAGTATGTTATAAAAAGGTTAAGTAACCTTTTTTTCCCCCAATATTGATGTTTCTTTTTTTTTCGGTTCATTCTTCTCTTCCAACAGTCAAGAGACATGTTCATTTTCTAGCATCCACTTCAGTTGCTCTGAGCCAACACAAACTAATCGAAGAGGCAATCAAAAATTGAATTAATGCTTGTCTGGGCAATTAAGATCACAGTGACTGATTGTTGCTTCGATTCTTGAATTGCAAATTTCCTTGATTTGTTGTAATCCCATTTCAATAAGAACAAAGCAAATTTGGTTTAATATCAGAAGAAAGAAAATCGCAAGTAAAAATCGACCAAAACAAAAGAAAACTTGGAAAAGCAAAATTTGCTAACAGACCTTCAGCTTGAGTCCTTAGCCGCTTATTTGCTCTAAGTCGAACAAGTAGCATCTTGAAAATCACATTCTCCATCTCGCCCAGGTACACATTACATTGATTCTGGTTGGCTATTCGATTATGTCAAGGGTCCCCAAATCACCTACAAACGTAGAGAAATGGAATAAGTCGTTTCGTCTGTGTTCTTTGGTGAAAGAGAAGAATGATAGAGGAAAAGATTGAAGTTTTTTGCTTCAATGAGGAAAGGGGAAGTTCATTAAAGAAGAAAGTTAACTTGATTTATGTAAAATATATATTATTGATATGTTAAATAAAAAAGAATCCCTTCTACCCACGTGGCACATAAATGACACATAGGATGTGCCACGTGAGTTCTTAATGGAAGATTTAACGGAATGGTCTAATTTGGAAACAAACAAGAGCCATATGGTTTTATTTTCAATTTTTAAATGTTTTGCTTTTTTTTTTTTTGACAAAATGGCAAATCACAGGCCTTTTGATATAATTTACCCTACATTTAATAAACAAGCTGAACTAGTTTATAATTTGGAATTTATGCCAGTGAGATGACCTTGCATTAACGGAAGATACAGTCCATCAAATGAATACGCAGAAATGGAAGCATCCAGAATTATTTGATAGGGTATGACGAAATTCTCTGTGTTTGGACTTTTACGTAAAAATGGGATCAAGATTCTTGTAAGCTCAAGTGGATATTTTGACGTGGTATTAGAGTTAGCCATGTGAGGCTCACACCACGCTAGGTCAGAGCATGGCACTTGTGGCTTATTGAGGTCGAGATCGGAAGAAAATTGCCTAAATTATGGTCAATTTCCCCCACACCCGAGTATCGAAAAAAAATGTCTGTGCTTGAGTTCAGTTGTCGAGGGTAGGTATTTAACACACTTGTCAAGTGTGAACACGTTGCCATGTAAGTGCGGGTGTTGACAATGAGTCGCACATCGGGCAATGAATAGAAATGATTTTGGTTGATAAGCGAATTAACGACCACTACTTAATAATTTAGGTTTTTAGGTGAAAATATGCTCAATCGATTGTAAGGCCTATTAATAACATATAATATATAATATATGAGCGCTGTAATATCTGACGTAAACCAGACCGGTCTCTAGTAGTCTCCCATCGACTTAAGCCTGCAAACTCGATAATATTGTCTATGCTTAGTCGCCTACTTCACTAAAGGTCCCCTCATAAATATAATTTAATATGGTATCGGAGTCAAGATGAGATGACCTTTAACACGCTGAGCATGAGAGAGGTATTAAATCCACATTGGTCACAAAAATATAAATAAGGATTTATAAGAGAACTATGTATTACTATTTGATAGTTTAGACTGAACTAGTGCACATTCAGACATATCGATTGAACAACCCACAAAGGGTATTTTCCATAAAAATTGTATTCGTGCTTATTTCGAGTATCCTCAATACAGAAGAAATAGCTCAGGAATAGGCTTTTAGGTGGAAACATGACCAAAACTCTTGTCGCCCGTATTTTTTATTTAATGCAGTTGATGTGGAATTTAGTCTACCTAAAAGCTATTAGGTAGGAACATAGTAGTATACATTGGGAATACCATGTGTGCCTAAATGGTTCAAGTATTGAAGTTCAAATAAATAAGTTATAATGATTAAAATTAACTATACAAATCAATTATCGGGTTCCGTTTTCGGTTCCTAGTACCATGTGTGCTGCAATTAGAAATGGAACCAAAACTAACCGATTCCTTACCGTGTTAACCATAATCTACTTGAATTTCATTGAAATCTATTATGAACCTACCCAATAGAGTATGTTCCTATGGAATTGGGTTCCACCCTATACCCGTGCACATTCCTAGTTTTCGTAGGGGGTGCATGTACTTTGTTAGGTGGCTTGAAGTGGGATCTTAGATATTGCATGCCACCTACAAGTGTTTTGCATTTATTTGATGCATTTCTTCATATACATTTTCCTTATAGACAACTTGAAGGATCTTTCCATATTTCCTGATACTGTAATTTTTTTTGAACATTTTTAACATGTACTTAATTTTAAGTAATAATAAAATTCTCATTACTTCTAATAAAAACTAAGAAATTTATTATTAACTTCAATCAAACACGACCTAAACATTATGAAAAAGATATGTGACTAATAATTGAAAGGAAAAGGGGTCGTCGCTCCCCATTAAGGTCAATTGCAAAATAGGGACATGATAGTAAATTTACTAACTCTCTCTTTTTCTTCTTTCGGTCTCTTTCTATTCTCTCTCTTATTCCATTTTTAATTTTCTTTCATATTTTCTACTCTTTTCACCGTATATTAAATTTTTCAAAATTTCTCTTTACTTTATTATTTAATTTTCAGATTTGCATTATCAAAAGCTCATATATTTGAGACATTAATTACAATTAGTATTTTATTTATTTTCACAAATTCATTGAATATAGAAATCTGTATATAGAATGGATCCAAATTTTTTAAAATTATTTTGCAGAGATATGCCTTGCCTTAAGAAGACTTTTTTTTTTTTTCCTTTTAGGCAATTATGCAATTAATGGAATGAAAATCTGTGATTATAAAATGGAACCTACTAACTATGGCTTTTTTGGAGGAGTAATCAATTGATGTTGAGCTTCATCTACCGTATAAAGAACGATACTAGATTTCCATGAATTTCAGAGGCTCGAGCATGAGAGAGAGTAAACGATTATCGAAAGATGGCAATAAATGAAATAAAATATAAAAATAGATAAAATTATTTGTAAAACATATAAAATCCAAAAATGGTTAAAATTATGAAAAATTAGAAATTTATTTCAAAAATGGAAACCTTTTAAAAATATATATATAAATTATAGAAATATAAAAAGTGGCTTTAATGATAATTTGGGCTGAATAATGAAACCGATCTTATATTAATTATTTTCAAATTTATAACACTTCTGGTGCTGTTTTTTTAATAAAATTGATTTAGAAACGAGGGCGTAAAATACTAAATAAAGTCTTAATTATAGTTAATGTCATGGGTATATGATTTTTCAAAAAATCAAATATGAAATGAATAATAATAGAGGAGAGAAAAAGTGAATATGGATAAAGAATATGGAGAAATAATGATTTCTTCCTTCTACTGAGCCGAACCGGCCGTAATTAGTCTCGAGGTGCACTTCGGCTAGCTCGGGATACTGCGTGGTGCACACAAAAAAAAAGTTATTTGAAGGTTTTACTATCAATCCCATTTTTTTAGATCTAATAGCCATTAAAAATTAGAATTTATGTGTTAATGGATAATTTTGGAAAATAAAATAGACAAAAAATAGTCATTTTTCAAAATATAACATAGAAAATAGAAAAAAAAATATAATGATTTATCATATATAATTAACTTGCTTGTAGTTATGGGTTGAGCGAAGTAACTAAATTGCAATAGCCTATATGATGGATAACAGAACATTTTAGAGATAACAATTAATAGTATTATTTTAAATATTATATATTTAAAATAATCATAAAATATATGTAACCATTTTATCTATTTATATTATATACTCGCGTCCTCTATTTGATATCTTTGTCAATTTCCTAAATTTTTGCTTGACACACAAAGTTAAAATTTTAATAATTATTGGATTAAAAAAATAAGTGTACGATAGTACAATTATCGGAAAATTGCACTAATGATATGAAAAGTTTTGGAGAGATTTCAAATTGGTACAAAAATTTGTTCCTAACCGGTATAAAATATTTAAAAATTGTTCTCATATAATAAATCCCTCAAATTTAAGCTAATGCCATTAGTTATTACTTATATAGCAGTTGACTTGGATGCCAAGCATACGTATTTACTGATGAGAAGACCCATATGAGATTGTTAAATAAAATAAAATATAAAAAATTAAATGGATCAAGTAAATGTTTATAAAATTTGTAAAAAAAAAGTAAAATTTTTTCAAGAATTTTGGAAAATTAGATAAGATTTTAAAAACTTACAAAAATTATTAAAATAGTTAGAAAATAATATAAAAATTTTAGAAAACATATGCAATGTTTAAATATTTATAAAAATGAAAAAAATAAAAATGTTAATATTTTATTGAAAAGGGGAAAAATTTTAATAAAATCTTAAATAATGCTATAGTACGCGATAAATTTAGAACTTTCCTTTATAGAAAACAACGCATACGGTATGAATAATTAATTGATATTGACAATCTCATTGTCAATTTGTGGTGAATGAATCCAAGATAAATTAGATTTGCATATCAAGTCATATCAATTCTCCATTTTTTTCGGAATTTTGCAACCTTTGTTTGTTTTAAACATATTTTACAAATATTTATTTGTATTTTAAATTTATATGTTTTGTTTCTTTAATAATATTAAATGGGCCGTTATGTCAGCAAATATGCATGTGTGCATCCACGTCAACAGTAATATAAGCAAAAACTAATGACGTTAGTTCAAGCATGATAGAATGTACAATTTTAGAACAATTTTAAAACATTTTGTACCATCTAGAGATAAAATCTTCTTCTTCTTCTTTACCAATTTAAGATCTCTCCAAAATTTGTTATACCATTGATGAAACTACTCTCTCTTTCTCTGCTCTCACTCTCTTTCTGTTTTATCTCTTATTCCATTATTATTTTCTTTTAATTTTCCTTTCTGCTCTTTCACTACATATAAAATCGGTCAAAATCTTTCTCTTGACTTGTTTCTAAATTTTATATTTGCATCATATGAAATAATATATTTGAGATATTAATTACAATTAATATTTTATTTATTTTTATCAATTTCATCGAATAACCAAATCAGAGCAAAGCATGGATTCACCTCTATCTTTTTTTACTTTGCAGAGACAAGCCTTGCCTTAAGTGGATTCTTTTTTCCTTAGCCAATTATGCAACTAATGGAATGAAAATCTGTGATTAGAAATTGAAGCCCACTGAATATGGCTTTTTTGGAGGAGTAGTTAATTAATATCGAGGTTCCTGTACTATATAAGAAGAATACTCGACTTCGCTGAATTTCGGAGGCTCGACCACGACAGAGATTAATCGATTATCGAAAGGCAGCAGTCTTCTTCGGCGAAGGAAATGTCGAACAAATTCCTAATATTCGTTCTCGCTCTCATCGTGCTCTGCTGCGGTAAGTCGTTTTATCCTCAGGACAAGGGATTAGATTAACAACTCACATGTAATTTGGTATAGCTAGTCTAGTCTGGGTACCTTGTATTTTCTCATGATACTCGAACCCTATCATATATAAAACCATTTTCTAAATTTGGGATCAGTACTCTATCATGTGAAATCTTGAAATCAGACCCTATCAAGAACCAGTAAAATATCACAAGTTCCGGACACCCTATTGAAACATATTTATTATTTATTTATTTCTTTGTAATACAGATTATTTCGATACTTTTCATATGTGTAATACTAATAGTTATAAAATAATCGCACTTAAAGAATCTTCATGATGATGATGATTATTATTATTATTTCATGTAATTTTTTTATCATAGTCATATATATATGTAATTGTAAGTATGTCTGCAGTATGATGAAGTACTATCCATCAATAATTTTAAGTTATAATGGTACATTAGACATGAAATTTCATTAAACATGTATAATTATTATATCAAATAAAAGTTCATTGGGTCAAGAGTATAATTGTTTAAACAATTCATGAGTTGACCTTCAAATTAGGAAATTATTAATGTTAATAGGTTCCGGTTTCGATTTCGGGTGTCCCGTGTGCTGGACCGGATTAATTGAAATTGAAACTGACTGGTTCTTTGATTTGTTACGCGGAACCTGCCTTATTTTCATTGAACGTACCAGTTTCGAATTTACTATACACTCATGCACACCTCTAATTTAATTGCGATTATTAGTGGATGGATGATTAATTAAAATTTTCCTTTTTCTGGTGCAGAAACCGAAAGGATGATGGTCCAGGCACAATCGTGCGCCGGCACGGAAGCGCTGCCCCTCCACGGGCCTAAATGTGTTGCCGCCACCTGTGCTGCTGACTGCAAGAAGAAACATGGAAAGAATGCCATGGGGGATTGCTTCTTCGCTAGATCCCCGGATGATACTTGTAGATGTCGATGGGACAATTGCTAGAGAGACTGTCATGTCCTTATGTCAAATGATAAAAATCATGAATAAGCTATAACATAATATAATCAATATGCTTTCTGTTTTCTTTTATTATATAATTACATGATATCTGAAAGTCCAATAACACTTGAATATGATGAAGATCTTATTGGAGAGTGGGAGCTATTGAAGCATTTCAGCTAATCCACATAATCCTTCGATCCAGGATTCTATAAATACACAGAGCAGAGTGCGTCTACTATTATGCATAGCTCTCATGAACTATAGTACGGTAACTCTGATTAAGAGTCCTATAAATATAAAAAATCTGTAGTTGATAGAGTTTCACCTCTTAAAAAATTTCCAAATGAATGGAGATTAGTCAGTATTGATTAGACCTCTCAATATCGAGCAGTAAATACAAAAAAAAGGTTAATTTTATGTCCATATACATGAGGAGTTTAAGCTAGATGTAAGTGTTGACCAAATTGACCGGTTTATCCACCCTTTAGTACATTGAAAGGGGGATCTGCCCCATAAGCAGGTCCGTTGAAATAGTCTGGGACGACATTACTCTTTATTGTACTCGCATCTTGCCTTTTCAGATCTTCTCTCGGGCAGTGCATGCACTTCCAATGAGCATCGATTCTCAGGGACCTGTGTTATCTATCATATGCATCTTCTTCTCTGCCAGGAATGTAAAATAAAATAAAATCTAAAAATTAAAAAAAGACCGACCCAAACAGGCCCCAAAAATCGAGTTGATGGTCCGATACAAAATTCGTTGAATGACATTTTATTGGGTTATACGCCAGCACTTAGCCCCGATGTTTGATTCCAACCATAAGCAAATGAGCCATCCCAAGGATCACCATAACCAAGCAGATTCTTGAATTTTAACACTCCAAGTGTTGAGGATCTAGCCCAGAGATGAGCCACAGAAATTAATCAACTTTACATCAGATCCAATGGATTCAAAGAAGATAGCAGAAATGATCTACAAATGCTAATTCATACCTATTAAAGCATGGAAACTCCGATAAACATATAAAGATATATTTTTTTTTCCTCTCATTGTGTTGAGAGTTATACCCAATCGACTAAATTGAAAACAAAACTTGGATTTATTAAATAATTAGATACTACCACCTATTAGCCTATGCTTAGTCATCCCCTCTAGTGTTACCTTCACCACCATGTGGATCATCTAAACTTGGAGGGCTAATACTGGAACTTGAATTTCTTTTATCATCAGTTGGCGTTTTCTCCCCATGGTCCTCTGTCTAATCAATTGGTGGAGAAGATCTTGTACCATGATTATCGTTTTCATCATCAGCACCATCATTTGTTAACCGGATAGGATTTTCAGAACCATCCAATAGTGGAGCTTCCCTTCTACCAACCATTCTTGAAAGATCTCATTGTCTGTAAATATATGATCAAGAGTAATAGGATTGAAACTTTCTTCTATTTCCTCACGGCTTCTTCTCATCATATGCCCATGTTTCAACCTCATGTTATAGTGCACAAAAACAAGTTTCTACAATTTCTCATACTTTAATCTGTTTCTTGCTTTTGTGTGTATGTAGCTAAAGGTGCTCCAATTACGCTCACAGTTGATTGAACTACCGGTTTGACTCAGCACCTTTACTACAATCGCTTAAAGTTCCGGGGTCTCGCTTCCAAAAGTTATCCATTAGTCAGTTGTGAATAAGGCATTTGATTGTTATATGAAACTTTAGAAGTTATTAAAATGGAAAAAATTATAATAGATTCTTATCTAGCCTATTTGCATTCTCGCTCATCCTCATTGATCCTGTACCGTACCAAATGATTTCGCTCTATCACGAAATAGTAAAAGCAAAAAGATTAATAACATAAATTGAATATTAGTAACGATTTGAAATAGAAGTTAACATTATAATATGCTTAAAAATTCACCTGGTTAAGTGCTGAAATTTGCTTATTTACATCAGACTCCAATCAACTAATAACATTTTCGGTACCTTCCGACACCTCTCTTTCCACCTCTTCAATTGTCACTTCTCCATATTGAAATTAGGGACTCAAAAAATAGCCTATGTATTTCAAAATTTAGAATATAGAATGTACCAAATTCTCACTTTATTAAATAAATAGCATATAAGTAATGTAATTAAGAAACTTACTCGCAGTATGTAAATCCTGATGCAATTGAATTTTCCATCTATTATCAATTATTTTCCAATAATTAGACCAATAGATGGCTAGCTTGGCTTGATCAAGAGCTTCATAAACATATCCATTGTTGGCTTCTCATCAGAATTGACCAATCTTAGCACTTTTACTAGCGGTGTAAGGACCACGAGTATCTCTTTTGCCTTTTCCCAGAATGAGGAGCTCATAGTAATTTCTTTAGCCTTTGAAGCTAGTTCGGACATCTCTCCCAAATTTTGATCGTAGCCACTCCTCAGAGGTAAACATTGCTTACAAATTGTTCTTCTGCTCGGCAAGTGATTCAATTTGAAGAAAGTTGGTGGCAAAGCGAGTATTTGTTGGGCGAATCAATTGCTTTCCACCAGTAAACTTCTTCACATAATTAAGCACCCATCCATGGTTATATATGAAAGAGGTTATTTTCTTTGCATCTATATTCAACTTTTTCACACTGCTCATTTTTCCTATATCCTCAAGGATAAGATCCATGCAGTGTGCAATGCAAGCTGTCTAATACAAATGTTTTCTTTTTCTTATCAACAGTTTACCGACAGCTTTCATAGCAACTTCATTATCGATTACGATCTGGACAAAGTATTCTTCGCTAATCTCATCGACAACTTTATCCATCAATTCAAAGTAATATTTTGCATCTCTATTTGTCCCCCCTGTTGCATCTATTGACTTGTGAAAAATTGTACCTTTGTAATAGTAAACAAGAAAGTTGACGATGTGGGTGTGAGATATTCCATCCGTCCAGCCGTCCATCATGATCGTAACTCACCATTCTTTCCATATATGCTTCAAACCTACAATCCAATTCTTCATTTCATGGGCTTCTCATTCAAATATATCTCTGATACCTCATAAGGAGTGTGGCATTTTACTCCTTTACCTACTTCAGCTGTAACATTGAGTATAACCTACATATTTACGTCATTACAAACTGCTGATGCAATATTATTAGCAAACAAAAATCTGCTTACAGCAGTTCCCAGCTTTTTCCTAAGAACCTTCATAAATTTATTATTTATTTTTTGTTGCTTTGCACTCATCTGTCTGTGATAATGCGGATCCATATTCTTAAGATGAGTTTCCGCAGATTGTGGATCAATCCATTGTCGTCCATTGCCACCAGATTCTTTGAAACTTCTAGATAATGTTCTCGATATTCCACCAGTTCAGGTACCAGAAGAGCCTCTAACTTGGAAAGCATGACCAATGTCCCCCGTCTGTCTTCTAAATATTTGCATGTCTTTCCATTGTTGGTAAGATCTCCTACTTTCTTCCATAGCACGTCTTATTTCTTGTTCTTCCACGCATCCCTTGTACTCTTCTTCTTCATCTTCTTCATCTCCTTTCAAGTTCACCATGAACTCGTCCTTTCTTTTTTGCTTGTTTGTTTTCTTATCCTTACTTTCTTTTATATGCTTCAACATGTTTCTCTTATTTGAGTTGACACTTGAGAATAGGGGGCTACATTTCCTTTCTTATGAGCCAAATGTTCTTTTAATAGAGTGATTCTGCCTATTATTACTCTTTCACACAGTTTACACCTAATAGTGGTTCTTTTTCCGTCAACAGGAGTTCCAAATTGCCATCCAATATCATTGCTTGGAGGTCCATCAGCTGGTCTATCATGTGGCATTTTGAACTCTAAAAATAAAGAAATTAGCAAATATAATTGATGTTTGTAAGAGATATTAGATACCATACTATATTAATTTTAAAAAATATATATAATAAAAATAGAAAGGAAATGAATACCTATAGGATAGAGAACCTTGAACCTGTATTGGAGAGGAAAGATTGAAGGTAATCAATCAGTAAAGTTACAAACCTAATAATTAAATTACCTTACAATATAAACATAATGAATGAATTATTAACTTATTATATAAAGAAGGGGCATAGAAAGTAATAATTCAAGTATAAATAATTCTAAGTAAGAGAGATTTCTAATTGAATGAAAGAATTAACATAATCGAATAAAAATTCATAATGGAACTTACATAAGAAGGTTTCGACGATCCTTATCTCAACTTTCAGATCTTCTACAAAGAAAAATTCTTTATAACTTCCCAATATATGTTTGGTAGTAGAATTCCAAGACACAAAAAATAGAATGTTGAACTCTAAAAGTAAATCGAACATAATGGCAATCGAAAAATCATGAGCTCAACTAATCTTCTCTGGTAGAAATTGGACAGTATTTACAATGCTATGATGTCCTCTCTGATGAATTATTCTCTGCATAGAAAGTATTGTTTGGTCAAAAAGATATGTACTCTCCAATGATGTTATTCTCTGCTCAAACATATTTGGTCAAGAATATACCTGCCAAAGGCATGTGCATTTTTGCACAAAACGATTACGTTGGGTAAATCTTTTTCAGATTTTAAAATGTGTAAAGTTTTTGTTATTGTTTTCAAGAATCAAATTTATACATGTCAAGATATGAATGATAAATTATACAATGTAATTTTTATATTACATTGAATATTCGCTCAAGAAATATGACATATGTTAGCATTTCTGCATATATAATATCAATATAACTTCATATCAACATGATTTCTAATAAAACAAGGTGAAATTTCGATAAATTTGAAAGAAACAAATGTAAATTTGTATAAAAATGTGAATAACGGTATAAAAGTGAAGGAAAACGGCCGCCGCGGCCGTTACGGCCGATTTTTGGCCCGTTACGCTATTACGTAACTCTGATATGGCCGCGACGGCTAGCATTTTTATTTCTAGCCGCGATACCCTTTCATAGCGGTGTTGGAAAGCTCCGATACCGATGTAATGGCCGTGACAGCCGCGTTAGACCAATTTTTAATTCCATGGACGACAGCGGTGAACTATTTTTTTTTTTTAGCCAAAAAAGTAAAACTATTATTTTTCTTAAGTCTTTGTCGAAAAATTTTATTTTTTATTTACTGAATTTTATTCTTAAAAAAATTACTATTTCTTCTTTTGTTCCTATCACTATCATATCTGTCAATTTTTTCTAGCGAATTTTCTAATATCATGATATATAAATAATCATAAATCTTATGATTTCTGAGTTTTCAATAATATTTTTAAAATAAGTAATTTCATATTTTTATTTAAAATCAAATATTATAGAATGATTAACTAACGGGACCATAATGGAACGCGGCGCACGCGCCTCTTAATAGGCACATACCCCATTTTTCAAATTCACTGGGCTCGTTTCAGTTGTTTGTTCTCCAGCCTTCTTCCCGACGCTTCTCCTCGGGTTAGATTCTTCCACTTAAACCATGCCCCTACCACCAACACCGACCGTCAAGCCTCCTCCGCCGCCGCAGCCCCCCTCACCGAAACGACCTCTTCTCCTCCTTGATCTCCGACATCAAGATTTACTCCGGCAAGGATCCTCTCTCCCCTTGGCTCCGGTAGCAATCCCATGAGCTCCCTCTCTGTCCTCTTTGCTGTTAGCTTTGCTGAAGGAACTTCATTCATCTCTTTATATCACGTTTTTTGGATTAAAATGTGTTGCAGAGGAATCAAGACGATGGAGTGCGTGTCTGCGCAGCTTCTGAAGGAGAAGCTTCCCCGTCTCATGCAGAACTGCACTCAGAACTTCAAATACGATCGGCGCTACAGCAATGACCTCCGGTACATCAGCCTGTGGCTGCAGCTGGTAACCATGGATTTAAATCGCGGTCACGGGTCGTGTAACGGTCGCGTCTCGGTTGTAACGGTTTCGGGTCGTCGCGGCATTACATAACGGCGTCGCGGGTGTCGCGGTCCGAATTTTTTTTTACGCATCCAAAATGAATAAAAATAAATATAAAATATTGTCAATGTTAGTCCCATTCTCATATCTAAAATAAGTGACTCAAAATTGTGAATAAATCATCATTGTACATGGCTTTTCACCAAGTGGTGGAATGGCGCGCTGGATCATAGTATGATTCTGCTCCATCTTCATCATTTACTTCACTGGATTGCATCCAACCATGTCCAAAAAAATAATTTGCAGCACTATTACCAAAATTGGCCTCTTGATCCTCATGAATTGTTGGTGGTGGATGCAAGGCGAAATTATATCCATATCCATGATAAAAGTGAGGTTGTGAGTAACTCTGATTGCTTTCCGCTTTAGATGAATTGCCAATTTCTAACCCACTAAAACTCTCACTCATACTATGATAATGATATGGGTCCCTATCAAATTGCATCAACTCTGCATCTCTTCGTTTTGTCCTGCGACTATGACTAGCACCGCCTTGTGTTGGAACTTGATCCCCCTCTATACCAGCATCATTAGAATAATCATGTAAACCATGAGGACTTAAATGCCTATATCTTTGATGAGATGATTCCACACTATATTCATCCCCTCCGGTGTTACCTTCACCACCATGTGGATCACCTGAACTTGGAGGACCAATGCTAGAACTTGAATTTCTTTCATCATCACTTGGTATTTTCTCCCCATGGTCCTCTGCTTGATCAAATGGTGGAGAAGATCTTGTACCATGATTATCATTTTCACCATCAGCACCATCATTTGTTAACCATCTAACAGTGGAGCTTCCCTTTCTACTAGCCACTCTTGAAAGACCTCATCGTCTGTAAATATATGATCAAGAGTAAGAGGATTGAAACTTTCTTCTATCTCCTCACGGCTTTTTCTCATCATATGCCTGTGTTTCAATCTCATGTTATAGTGCACAAAAACAAGTTTCTGCAATTTCTCATACTTTAATCTGTTTCTTGTTTTTGTGTGTATAGAGCTAAAAGTGCTCCAATTATGCTCACAATTGCTTGAACTACTGGTTTGACTGAGCACCTTTATTGCAATTGCTTGAAGCTCTGGGGTCTCGCTTCCAAAAGTTATCCACCAGTCAGCTGTAAATGAGACACTTGATTGTTATATGAAACTTTAGAAGTAATTAAGATGGAAAAATTATAATAAATTCGTATCTAACTTGGTTGCATTCTCGTTCGTCCTCGTTGAGCTTGTATCGTACTAAATGATTCCGCTTTATCATGAAATAATAAAAGCTACAAGATTAACAACATAAATTAAATATTAGCAATGATTTGAAATAAAAGTTAACATTACAATATACTTTAAAATTCACCTGGTTAAGTGCTGAAATTTGCTTATCCACATCAGGCTCCAATCGACTAATCACATTTTTTGTACCTTCCAACACCTCTCTTTCCACCTCTTCAGTTGTCACTTCTCCGTATTGAAATTGGGGATTCAAAAAATATCCTATATATTTCAAATTTTAGAATATAGAATGTAGTAAATTCTCACTTTATTAAATAAATAACATACAAGAAATGCAATTAAGAAACTTACCCGCAGCATGTAAATCTTGATGCAATTGAATTTTCCATCTATTATCAATTATTTTCCAATAATTGGACCAATATTGACAATTCTTTTGAATGGCTAGCTTGGCTCGATCGAGAGCTTCATAAACATACCCCATTGTTGGCTTTTCATCAGAATCAACCAATCTTAGCACTTTTACTAGAGGTGTAAGGACCAGGAGTATCTCTTTTGCCTTTTTCCAGAATGAGGAGCTCATAATGATTTCTTTAGCCTCTGAAGCTGGTCCAGAAATCTCTCTCCCAAATTTTGATCGTAGCCACTCCTCAGAAGTAAACATTGCTTGCAAATTATTCTTTTGCTCGACAAGTGATTCGATTTGAAGAAAGTTGGTGGCAAAGCGAGTTATCGTTGGGCGAATCAATTGCTTTCCACCAGTAAACTTCTTCATATAATTAACCACCCATCCATGGTTATATATGAAAGAAGTTATTTTCTTCGCATCGATAATCAACTTTTTCACACGGCTCTTTTTTCCTATATCCTCAAGGATTAGATCCATGCAGTGTGCAGTGCAAGCTGTCCAATACAAATGTTTTCTTTTTCTCATCAATAATTTACCAACAGCCTTCATAGCAGCTTCATTATCAGTTACGATCTGGACAACATATTCTTCGCCAATCTCATCGACAACTTTGTCCATCAATTCAAAGTAATACTTTGCAGCTCTAGTTGTTACTCCTATTGCATCTATTGACTTATGAAAAATTGTACCTTTGCAGCAGTAAACAAGAAAGTTGACGATGTGGGCGTGAGATATTCCATCCGTCCAGCCGTCCATCATGATCGTAACTCCCCATTCTTTCCATATCCGCTTCAAACCTACAATCCAACTCTTCAATTCGTGGGCTTCTTCATTTAAATATATCTCTGATACTTCGTAGGGAGTAGGGCATTTTACTCCTTTACCTACTTCAGCTGCAACATCAAGCATAACCTGCATATTTACGTCATTACAAACTGCTGGCGCAATATTATTAGCAAACAAAAATCTGCTTACAACAGTTCCCAGCTTCTTCCTAAGACCCTTCATAAATTTATTACTTATTTTTGGCTGCTTTGCACTCATTTGTCTGTGATACTGCGGATCCATATTCTTAAGATGGGCTTCCGCAGATTGTGGATCAATCCATTGTCGTCCACTACCACCAGATTCTTTGAAACTTCTAGATCGTGTTCCTGATATTCCACCAATTTGGGCACATGAAGAGCCTCCAACTTCAAAAGTATGACCAATGTCCGCTGTCTGTCTTCTCAATCTCTGCATATCTTCCCACTGTTGATAAGATCTCCTACTTTCTTTCATAGCAAGTCTCATTTCTCGTTCTTCCACGAATCCCTCGTACTCTTCTTCTTCATCTTCTTCATCTCCTCTCAAGTTCGCCATGAACTCATCCTTTCTCTTTTGCTTGTCTATTTTCTTATCCTTACTTTCCTTTATATGCTTCATCATTGTTTCCCTTATTTGAGTCGACACTCTAGAACATGGGGCTACATTTCCTTTCTTATGAGCCAAATGTTCTTTTAATCGAGTGATTCCGCCTGTTATTACCCTTTCACATAGTTTACATCTAATAGCGCTTCTTTTTCCGTCAACAGGAGTTCCAAATTGCCATCCAATGTCATCACTTGGAGGTCCATCAACTGGTCTATCACGTGGCATTTTGAACTGCTGAAATAAAGAAATTAACCAATATAATTGATGTTTGTAAGGGATTTTAGATATTGTACTATATTAATAAAAAATATATAGATAATAATAATAGAAATGAAGTGAATACCTGTAGGATAGAGAGCCTTGAACTTGTATTGGAGAGGAAAGATTGAATGTAATCAATCAATAAAGTTACAAACCTAATATAAAAGTACCTTACAATATAAACATAATGATTGAATTATTAACTTATTATATAAAGATAGAGGGCATAAAAAGTAATAAATCAAGTACAAATAACCAACTTCTAAGTAAGAGAAATTTCTAATTGAATGAAGGAATTAATGTAATCAAACAACAATTCATAATGGAACTTACACAAAAAGGTTTCGATAACCTTTATCTCAACTTTTCAGACCTTCTACAAAGAAAAATTCTTTGTAACTTCCCGATATATCTTTGAGAGTAGAACTCTAAGGTACAAAAAATATAAAGTTTAACTCTAAGGGTAAATCAAGTAGAATGGCAATCGAAAGACCATGAGCTTGACTGATCTTCTCTGGTAGAGATTGAGCATGTATTTATAATGTTACGATGTCCTCTATCATGAATTATTCTCCACATAGAAAGTATTGTTTGGTCAAAAAGATATGTACTCTTTAATGATTTTATTCTCTTCGCAGACATTTTTGGTCAAGAATATACCTGCAAAAGCCTTGCCAAAGGCATGTGCATTTCTGCACATATAAGACAAATAAATTTCACATCTATTTGGTCAAAAAGATACGTACTTTCCAATAATTTTATTCTCTGCACAAACATATTTGGTCAAGAATACACTTGCAAAAGCCTTGCCAAAGGCATGTGCATTTCTGCACATATAAGACAAATAAATTTCACATCTATTTGGTCAAAAAGATATGTACTTTTCAATAATTTTATTCTCTACACAAACATGTTTGGTCAAGAATACACTTGCAAAAGCCTTGCCAAAGGCATGTGCATTTCTGCACATATAAGACAAATAAATTTCACATCTATTTGGTCAAAAAGATATGTACTTTTCAATAATTTTATTCTCTGCACAAACATATTTGGTCAAGAATACACTTGCAAAAGCCTTGCCAAAGGCATGTGCATTTCTGCACATATAAGACAAATAAATTTCACATCTATTTGGTAAAAATGATATGTACTTTTCAATAATTTTATTCTCTGCACAAACATATTTGGTCAAGAATACACTTGCAAAAGCCTTGCCAAAGGCATGTGCATTTCTGCACATATAAGACAAATAAATTTCACATCTATTTGGTCAAAAATATATGTACTTTTCAATAATTTTATTCTCTGCACAAACATATTTGGTCAAGAATACACTTGCAAAAGCCTTGCCAAAGGCATGTGCATTTCTGCACATATAAGGCAAATAAATTTCACATCTATTTGGTCAAAAAGATATGTACTTTTCAATAATTTTATTCTCTACACAAACATGTTTGGTCAAGAATACACTTGCAAAAGCCTTGCCAAAGGCATGTGCATTTCTACACATATAAGACCAATAAATTTCACATCTATTTGGTAAAAAAGATATGTACTTTTCAATAATTTTATTCTCTGCACAAACATATTTGGTCGAGAATACACTTGCAAAAGCCTTGCCAAAGGCATGTGCATTTCTGCACATATAAGACAAATAAATTTCACATCTATTTGGTAAAAAAGATATGTACTTTTCAATAATTTTATTCTCTGCACAAACATATTTGGTCAAGAATACACTTGCAAAAGCCTTGCCAAAGGCATGTGCATTTCTGCACATATAAGACAAATAAATTTCACATCTATTTGGTCAAAAAGATATGTACTTTTCAATAATTTTATTCTCTACACAAACATATTTGGTCAAGAATACACTTGCAAAAGCCTTGCCAAAGGCATGTGCATTTTCTGCACATATAAGACAAATAAATTTCACATCAAGTTATGTACTTTCACATCAAATTTGTACATGTTAAGATATTGATGATAAATTATCCAAGTAATTTATGTATTACATTAAATATTCATTCAAGAAAAATGATATTTCTCAGCATTTCTGTACATACAAATCAATATAACTTCGTATAAACATGTTTTCCGATAAAAGAATGTGTCAAATATATGTATTTTTGATAAATTTGAAATAGCAAAACATGTAAATGTGTATAAAAATATGAATAATGGTATAAAAATGAAGGAAAACGGCCGTCGCGGCCGTTACGGCCGTTTTTTGGCCCGTTACGCCGTTACGTAACGCCGCGACGGCTGCGACGGCTAGCGATTTTTTTTTCCGGCCACGATATCGGCCCGTAACGGTATCGGAGCCTTCCGATACTGTTACGTAACGGCCATTACGGCCGCGACGGGCCGTTTTTTAAAACCATGCTGGTAACTGCAAAAGAACTTCACTTTTACCATGTTCCTGCGGAAGTTTATCTTTTCTTTGAAATAAACTGTGCCATGATTCCACTGATTCTTATTCCCAAAAGCTTATAAGCTTATAAAAAGGCCTATTGGGACAATCTATATTAGCATGAATTTGAGAGAGAACCATGGATTCAAATCGCGTTCGTGCGTCGTGTAACCATGGAATTAAAAAATAGTCCGTCATGCCCGTTACGTAATGGTATCAGAAGGCTCTAATACCATTACTGGCCGATATTGCAGTCGGAAAAGAAAACGTTGATAATCCGGTCATAACAGCGTTACATAATGGCATACCGGATCAAATATCAACCTTAATGGTCGTGATGGACGTTTTTCTTCACATTTACATAGTTATTCACATTTTTATACATATTTATATATTTTTTGCTTTCAAATATTTTGAAAAAATATATATTGTTATATTTTTTATCAGAAAGTATGTTGATATGAAGTTATATTAATATATATGTACAAAAATACTGACATATGTCACATTTCCTGAGTGAATATTTAGTGTAATACATAATGAATTACTTGTATAATTTATAGTTCATATCCTGACACGTGAAATTTGTTTCTTGAAAATTATAACAAAAATTTTTACATTTTTTAAAATCTGAAAGAAATTTGCCCAACGTAATCATTATATATTATACTTCACATTTCTTTGATAAAAAAAATAAATAATTTAATGTGAAATTATAGGTGCAGAAATGCACATTCCTTTGAAAAGCCTTTGGCAGGTACATTTTTGACCAAATAGTATTTGCGCAGAGAATAAAATCATTAGAGAGTACATCTCTTTTTGACCAATAATACTTTCTATGCATAGAATAATTTATGAGAGAGGACATGTATCATTATAAAACTATATCCACTTTCAACAAGAGAAGATCACTTGAACCTATATTGTTGAAGTTGAGTGCCATTCTTCTCGATCGGTCACTACCTTTAGAGTTCAACTTTCTATTTTCTGTGACCCAAAGTTCTACTATCAAATATATATTGAGAAGTTACAAGGAATTTTTCTTTGTAAAAGATCTAACAAAGTTGAGATCTAAGTTATCGAAACCTTCTTATGTAAGTTCAATTATAAATTTTTCTTTGTTATATTTACTCCCTTGTTCAATTAGAAATCTCTCCTACCTAGAAATTGATTATTTATACTTTAATTATCACTTTTATTGCCCTCTATCTTTATATAACAAGTTAATAATTCATTCATCATATTTATATTATAAGGTAATTTAATTATTAGATTTGTAACTTTATTGGTTCATTGCCTTCAATCTTTCCTCTCCAATACAAGTTCAAGGCTCTCTGTCGTACATATATTCATTTTCTTTCTATTTTTATTATATATTTTTTAACAATATAGTATAGTATGTAATATCTCTTATATACATCAACTATATTGGTTAATTTTTTTCTTTCTATAGTTCAAAATGCCATGTGATAGACTAGATAGTGGACCTCCAACTGATGACATTGAATGGCAATTTGGAACTTCTATTGATGGAAAAATTAGCATTATTAAGTGTAAATTTTGTAAAAGGGTAATATTAACCACTCAGTTAAAAGAGTATTTAGCTCACAAGAAAGGAAATGCAGCCCCATGTTTCGAGTATCAACTCAAATAAGGGAAATGATGATGAAGCATATATAAGCAAGTAAGGATAAGAACATAGACAAGCAAAAAGGAAAGGAAGAGTTCATTGTGAACCTGAGAGGAGATTAAGAAGATGGAGAAGAAGAGTACGAGGGATTTGTGGAAGAAAGGGAAATGAGATGTGCTATAAAGGAACGTTTGGGATCTCATCAACAATGGGCAGATATGCAAAGAGTTAGAATGCAGACGGAGGGCATTGGCCATACTTTCAAAGTTGGAGGCTCTTCAGGTACTTAAATTGGTGGAATATCGAGGATGTGATCTAGAAGGTTTAAAGAATCTGGTGGTAGTGGACAATAATGGATTGATTCGCCAATTTGCGGAAACTCATCTTAAGATTACGGATCCACATTATCATGGACAAATGAGTGCCAAGCAACCAAAAATAAGTAATAAATTTATTAAGAGTCTTAGGAAGAAGCTGCAAACTGCTGCAGACAGATTTTTGTTCACTAATAATATTACAACAGTAGTTTGTAATGATGTAAACTTGCAAGTTATGCTCGATATTACCGTTGAAGTATGTAAAGGAGTAAAATGTGCCACTCCTTACGAGGTACCAGAGATATATTTGAATAAAGAAGCTCACGAATTGAAGGATTGGATTGAAGTGAATATGGAAAGAAGTGGGAGTTACGATCATGATGGACGGCTGGACGGATGGGATACCTCATGCCCACATCATCAAACTTTTGTTTCTACTATTGCAAATGTACAATTTTTTGCAAGTTAATAGATGCAATTGTATGACAACTAAAGATGCAAAATATTATTTTGAATTGATGGAGAAAGTTGTCCATAAGATTGGTGAAGAATACATTGTCCATATCATAATTGATAATGAAGCTACTATGAAAACTATCAGTAAATTGTTGATGAGAAAAAGAAAACATTTGTATTAGACAGCTTGCACTACGCACTGTATGGACTTTATCCTTAAGGATACAAGAAAAAAGAGCAGTGTGAAAAAGTTGATTATCGATGCGAAGAAAATAAATTCTTTTATATATAACCATGGATGGATGGTTAACTATATGAAGAATTTTACTTGTAGAAAGCAATTGATTCACCTAGTGAAAACTCAGTTTACCACCAACTTTCTTCAAGTTGAATCACTTGTGGAGCAGAAGAACAATTTGCAAACAATAGTTACTGTTGAGGAGTGGTTGCAATCAAAATTGGGAGAGAGATTTCCAGACCAGCTTCAGAGGCTTAAAAAAATTACCATGAGCTCCTCACATTGTAAAAAGTGAAAGAATTACACCACTAGTAAAAGTGCTAAGATTGATTTATTTAGATGACAAGTTAACAATGTAGGGGTGGCCATGGTTCAAGAACCGGCCCTAAACCTCACTTTGGATGGTTTAGGGGTGGTTCAGAACCATGGTTCTGTCCGATTCTGAACACCAATTCGGTTTTTATTAAAATTAAATAAAATTTAAATGAAAATAAAAACTAAAATAAATTAAAAGTTAAACCTGAAAAGACCAGGAGTTTGGGACGTAAGGGTTGGGTTGAATAAGGGTGAGCTACTGACAAATAACGTGTAGGAAATTCAAATTTTAGAATTAGTGGTTCTGATTTTAGAGGCCGGTGGGACCCGCTTTAAACTTTGAAGGTCATGGTTCGGGCCCGATTCCAGTTTTGACTGGGGCCAGTTATGGGCACAAACCGGCCCGTGGCCACCACTACAACAATGTGGTATATTTATGAAGCTCTTGTTCGAGCCAAACTAGCAATCTAGAAGAATTATCAATACTAGTCAAATTATTAAAAAAAATAATTGATAACAGATGGAGAATTCAATTGCATCGGGATTTACATGTTGTGGGTATGTTTATTAATTACATTACTTATATATTATTTATTTAATAAAGTGAGAAATTAGTACATTCTATTTTCTAAATTTTGAAATATATAGGCTATTTTTTGAATTCCCAATTTTAATATGGAGAAGTGACTAGTGAAGAGGCGGAAAGAGAGGTGCTGGATGGCACAAAAAATGTGATTAGCTGATTGGAGCTTGATATGGATAAGTAAATTTCAAAATTTAGCTAGGTGAATTTTAAAGCATATCGTAATGTTAAATTCTATTTCAAATCATTACAATATTGAATTTATGTTGTTAATCTTGTAGGTTTTATTATTTTGTGATAAAGCCAAATTATTTAGCATGGTACAGGGTCAACGAGAATAACAAGAATGCAACTAGGTTAGATAAGAACTTTATTATAATTTTTTCCATTTTTATTACTTCTAAAATTTCATATAACAATCAAGTGCCTCATTCATAGTCGACTGGTATGGGTATTCGGGTCTAGGTACCCTATATTTTTTCATGATATCTGGATTCTACCAAATATAAGACCTGTTCCTAACTTTTGGATCCAAACCCTACCATATTTAATATTGTAACCAAACCCTACCCGGAACATGTAAAATACTATAGGTCCAGGTACCCTGCTAGAACCTATTTATTATTTATTTGTTACGTCTAAAATATGGACTACACCAATTTTATTTTCATGATTATTATTATTTCATATATTTTCTATCATAGTAAAATATGTATAATTTTAATTATATTTGTATTATATTTAGGTACTATTTATTGTTGGTTTTAAGTTGTAATGAAACTTTAAATAGGAAAATTCATCAAATATGTATATTTATTATATCAAATGAAAGTGCATAGAGTTAGAAATACAATAGTTTAAACATTAGTGAATTGAAGTTCAAACAAGAAAGTTACGAAAGATCAAAATTAACTAGGCGATATGTTAACATGTTTCGATTTTGGTTTCAGTTCCGGTTCTAGGTACCCTTTGTTCTGGAATTGCAACCGACCAATTCCTTCACATGCTACTTGGATCCTACCCTATTTTCATTAAAATCTACTAGTACTACCCAATAGGGTAGGTTCCTACCAGTTCTGCATTTACTTTATACTCATGCATACCCCTATTGACTGGTGGATGACTTTTGGAAGCAATGCCCTGGAACTTCAATCGATTGCAGTAAATGTGCTCAACCAAACTAGTAGTTCAAACAATTGTGAGTGTAATTATAGCACATTTAGCTACATACACACAAAAATAAGAAACATATTAAAGTACGAGAAATTGGATTAACCTGTTTTTGTGCACTATAACACGAGGTTGAAACACGGGCACATGATGAGAATAAGCCGTCAGGAAATTGAAAAAAGTTTCAATCCTATTGGCCTTGATCATATATTTAAAGACGACGAGGTCTAGAAAGGGCAGATCCACTGTTAGATAGTTCTGAAATCCTATCTAGTTAACTAATGATAGTGCTTATGACTAAAACGATAATTATGGGACCAGATCTTCTCAACCAATTAATTAGGCAGAGGACCATGGGGAGAAAATGCCAAGTGATAATGAAAGAAATTCAAGTTTCAGCATTGGTCCTCCAAGTTTAGGTGATCTACATGATGGTGACGATTACACTAGAGGGGTTTAGTTAAGTAGTGTGGAATCATCTCATCAAAGAGATAGGAGTTTAAGTCCTCATGATTCACATGACTATTCTAATGATGTTGATATAGGGAGAATCAAGTTCCAACACAAAGCGGGGTAGTCATAGTCGTGGGACAAAATGAAGAGATACAAACCTGATGCAATTTGATAGGGACCTGTAGAATTATTATGGTATATGTGAGGGTTAGAAATCGACAATTTATCTGAAACAGAAAGTAATTAGAGCTACTCACAACCTCATTTTTATCATGGATATGGACATAATTTCGCCTTGCATCTAACACCAACAATTCATATGGATCAAGAGGCCAACTTTGGTAACAATTGCAAATTATTTATTTGGATAAGGTTGGATGCAGTTCTAGTAGAGTACACGATGAAGATAAAGTAGAATCGTACTAAAATCTAGCACATCATTCCACCACTTGGTGAAAAACTATGTACCATGATGATTTTATTCTCCAATTTGAATCACTTATTTTGCATGTGAATATAACAGTGATATTGACAATATCACATTTTTTTTCATTTTAGATCCTTAAAAAATTCAGATCACAATACCTATGTGCTGTTATGTAACATTGTGACGATCCAAAACTGTTACAATTGTGACGTGACTGTTACGTGACCCACGGCCGTTATTTAAATCCATGCATTTAACGGTTGTGTTGTGATTGTAACGGTTTCAGGTCATTGTGACGTTACATAATGGCGTCATGGGTGTCACGGTCCGAATTTTTTTAGTCATCTAAAATGAATAAAAAGAAATTTCTGATATTGTTAATGTCACTATCATATTCACATCCAAAATAAGAATTCAAAATGGAGAATAAATCATCATGGTACATGCTTTTTCACCAAGTGGTGGAATGACGTGCTGGATCATAGTACAATTCTGTTCCATCTTCATCGTGTACTCCACTGGACTACATCCAACCCTGTCCAAAGAATAATTTGTAGTACTATTACCAAAGTTGGCCTCTTGATCCTCATGAATTGTTGGCAGTGGATGCAAGGTGAAATTATATCCATATCTATGATAAACGTTAGGTTGTAAGTAACTCTGATTACTTCCTACTTCGGATGAATTACTTCCTACTTCGGATGAATTGTCGATTTCTAACCGACTAGAACTCTCACCGGTACCATAATAATTATACGAGTCCCTATCAAATTGAATCAAGTTTGCATCTGTTCTTTTTGTCCCAAACTATGACTACCACCACCTTGTGTTGGAACTTGATCCCCCTCTATATTTGAGTCATTAGAATAATCATGTAAACCATGGGACTTAAACACCTGTATA